>OY829914.1:166314211-166407309 GCA_963691935.1 Nephrotoma guestfalica
TCGAAATCTATTTTGGTGTATTCGTGATCTATGTATAAATTGGTTGTAAAGCATACAAATAATATTATGCGTTGTTTCTACCGGCATATTTCACGCAACTAAATCTCGCCCGCAATATGTTTGGGTATAGTTAATCGAGTAAATTTTTTCTTTTTCGTTTTGCTTCCCTTTTTAAATTTCTGTTTGAGTTGTTAACCATACACCATACATACCGTTTGGTGTTTAAACACTGATGTGATAAAATATTCAAAATTAAAATGTGGTTTACCCACTCCACGATTTATTTGCTATAGTATTAGTATATAACCATCTGAAATAGTAGAGGCTCTCACAATCCACAACTTGCACGGGCACGCGACAAGTAACAACGACCTACATTCCGCTTAACCCTCTGATGGGAATTGAGACATCGGAGATGTAAGAGGGCGGATATGTCAGAAAACATCGGAAACATGGGTCCTCTTTATACAACCGAATTTCAAACTGGTATTGTGTGCATATCTAACAATAAATATATGATCGAATGAATAATCGGTTTTGAATCCGTACAGAAACGAAAATACATAATTGTACTGTAACGAAATTTAAAAGTTTAAACCGTAAACCGAAAGCAGCACAAATTAAGCCGATTATCAAACACGCCAATCAAATAAGACGATATGATTCAAACATTGTTTGTGATTTATTGCAAGGCAATATTCTAATTATACATACAACTACTTAGCGAATTCATCAGCTTAACACACGCGATACCGACGTTCGCAGTTATGGTCCGACAAAGAAATTAAGCGGTAGTACAACAAATGATTGATAGATGTTTTAAACTATTACATTTTGTTAATAATAATATTACCGCAAAATAAGGTTTTAGTATCTGCGACAAAGAACTACTCTGTGCATACACACTCACACGCAAATTTACATTATTCACGAATCACGAATGATTAAAACAGTTCAACCATCCAGATGACATCTCGACAATTCCGATTCTTGGACTACATCGCAGACACTATCTAGAGTTGGCGTAGTAACATTGCCAGAATCAAAGCAAATGCTCAAGCCATAGATATGGAATTTAAAAAATTACGTTTTGAATTTGAATCGGAATTGTTTATTGATTTCTTGAAAATAATCAGGATTCAATCGAAAAATATGACATTATAAGCAGCAATTATGTGTCTTCTAAAAGTAGGCTGAACATACACATTACAATAATTCCTGCTTGTAATATATAATTAACTATATTGTTGCACGTTGCGTGCTAACAATATTTTGACAGAGTGAGGAATAGTATGGCAACCCTAAACAAACTGGATAAATAAAGGTCTGATTGAAAACAAAACACTGGCCTCAATACTTTTTCAAAAAATTGCATCAGGCAACACTATGTTTATACCAGCACAGGATTTTATTAAAATTATTTAAATTGGCATTTATTCAGCCCAATAAATATTAAAACCTCGTAATAAAACATATTGCTTGGAAAGAAACACTATATTCAGAACTTGGACATATTTGATGTTCGATCAAATAAATACATTAAACTAAATCATTTCAAAATAAATACATTAAACTAAATATTTTTGAGATTATACCGCTAGTAACAACGTTAGGATTGGCTTGAAATTTGTATGGTCGGTAACATACATAATGGTTTCCGGAACTCTTTGTTTTCAGGAGTTATTAAAGCAAATCCCTGTCAAATGTATTGGTCCATTCCAATATGAGACTATAGCGCCAATCACATCGGTAGGATTATCTTGAAATATTAATGGTCAATTACAATAACTTCTTATGAATTGATTCAGTAAGGACAATCGTTGTGCATAAAAAAACTTTATATTTAGTCATTTAAAATTTTTCTGACTTGCCCTCAGTAAAAATTGGAACTATAACTACGCCAAAGCTTGTTAAACAAAATAGTAATTATCAATACATTATCATTTATATTAAACAATTGGGTAGGAAAATTATAAGGACCATGTTTGCTACATAATATGCTACATAATTAAGATATTTGTTTTTTAAACTTTATACGACAATCATTTTATTTTTCAAACGATGAACTGACTATCTGCAATTACTGGAATGAATTATGGAAATTACTGGGAGTGGTACAGTGGTTAAAGCTTTGGCGTTTGGAGCGGGAGTCACCGAATTCGAATCCCGATAGGGGCAGAATGCAAAATAGATTTTTCATCATCTGATTACGACCGGCGATGAAATGAACAGAATTATGACCCCCTGACGAGGGCAATGGGGGCAGATGGGGTCTACGTAAAATGAACCTATAGTCGTCCGTCCCCTACCCTTAAGGTAGGGGACATAAGAAGCAAATTGCGGGAGAGTTTGAGTGCTTCGGCCCTAGAGCAAATCCAAAGATTAAATACAAACATACACCGGAACATGTATATGAAGTTGGCCCAAATTCTAACCCAAAAAAAAACTATGGCAATACTAAAATATACCGAAATTGACTATAGGCAAGTGTCAGCCCAAAAATGTTTAAAAAGACTCTATTTTAGATATACCACCCCAATAATTATTCTGCCAACGAAAGAAAAACCGCCATGTTTTAATGTCAGCCCAAAAATAAATCTGTCGTGATACTATCATTAAAGAAAAATATTACTGTCAGCCCAAAAAAGTAAAATAAAACGAAATATGTAATAGATTTTAATTATGTATCGGATTAATTCGAGTATGGTCCCTGAGTATGAATAGCTTTTTAAAGGACACATCGGAGCATTATACGACATAAACATACGACATATTTCGTTGACTGGTACTAACATTGGAATAATGACTATGGGGAGCCCTTAATCCTCCGATTCTCCAATAAATGTTTATGTCGTATAATGATCTGATGTATACTTTAACATAAATTCTAATTTATGAGTCAAAAGTTAAGTCTCAAAATAAACTGATACGGAACTAATTGTATTATTTATTTCGTTAATCTTTCATTTTTGATTTGAGGGAAGTGTTTTATCTATCAGGCGGGTTTGATATAGTTTTACGACAGATTTACTTTTGGGCTGAGATTAAAATATGACTTTTTTGCTGTGGTAGTAGAATTAGTTTTGATTTAACATATCGAAAATTCAAAATATTTGACAGATACTTGATGCTGTAAATATTCGTATATTTTATAGTACCTTAATAATATTTTTGGGGTTAGAATTTTTGGCCCAATACATAAGGAACTACAACAACTTTTTTAAAGATTAATCAGTTTTTTAAATTGTAACATTATTGCAAGATTGTATCTTAATATTTTCTATCACGATAGTTTCATTTTATCACGACACTTGCATTAGTGTTACCAGCTTTTAACTCCGTAATTTTTTGGGGTAGAATTTTGGGCCAACTTCGTATAGGTCAGAGGAATCTCGTAATTTTCGTAACATGTTAAATGGAAATGTATAGTTCATATGAATATATCCAGAAACAAATATCTGTGGCAACAAAGCAAAACGTGATAACTCGAGTTATTCCGAAAGTGAGTAGTTGTTAGAAAACGCCTTGGTTAGGTAAGAAGGATATTTTAAATCTGACTATTGTAATTAATAGCTACTAATATAATTCATTCAGTTTCAGAAAAGCCAACCCTTATGTGTAAACGGGGTTTTTTTTTAGCAAAAATCACTCTTTAAAAGCTCTACTTTAAAAAATTGAAAATTGACTTATTACGTTTTACCTTGTGGCCACAGATATATGCAAACAAGATTGTTTTCTAAAAGTTTACTAAGTATATCTAACCACCTGAATTTAATTTAAGATAATCGTATCTGTGGCTAAACCACGTTTATTGTACACAAAAAAATCATGGTACCATAGAATATGAGTTGAATGTTGTATGTAATAGGTTTAAATAAATTTTAAAATTTAATTAAATCAAAACTAAACAAAAAATAAAGTTTTTACGTCAGGAGCATAATGACACCAAGAAGAATAACTACTCTACAAAACCAACAATTCAATATTTACAATTTTGTTTAATTTTGCTGATGTACCTACTACTTTTCGTACGGCACAAAACTAAACAGGTATACAATACACACGAGACATACACAACTAACTAGTAATAACCAGAACAACAAAAAATAATTTAATTAATTATAAAATTGTGTTTTCATTTTTTGTTGGTGTAATAAATTATATTAAATTGATTTGATTATTTCATAAATTACTAGTTTAGTAGTAAGTATTTGAAGTTTTTTTGTTGCGTTTTAAAAATTCATGCCACATGTATGCCGAACCCACCACCCTCATGCTAATTAGAAAGAGATAGTTTTTAAAGTTGTTTTACGTTTTATTTAAATTGTACTTAAAATATTAAAATATAATTAATATTTAAGAGTAATGTTAATATTATTTTTGTCGAGGAAATATTTTATGAATAAATTTTGAATAAAGTTTAGATCAAACCGAATTTGAACATACAAGGTTAGTTAGCTAATGACCTGCACCTTTATCAAGAATGTATATTTGTTTGTTTGTTTGTTTTTAATTTTTTGCGGTCAGATATTTTTATCCATATGACCTATCGATCCTCTTTTGTCCAAATTAGCAGTTACAGAGACTTCTCACGGGAAGGGCTGAACCTTTGGAAGTTTCATAAATTACAGCTGAACTATTTTGTTTTATTTCTAAAAGAAGTAGTCAGACTGTTGTTTTATCTTTTAGAACTTTTTACTTATTATCTATATACAATATAAATTAATTATAATTCTCCTCCACCTCATGAATACAATTCAACATATTTTCCCTTAATATTTTTTAATTTTTTATTTGTTAGTATGTTAATAATAATAATAAATAGAAATTTATTGAAAGCTTGAATACAATTTTAAGTTTGAATGAAATTTTTTTTTTTTACAAATATGCATATTTATACTAATTGTTATTATTGTTAGTGAATGAAGATCCATTGTGAAAAGTTTATTAAGTTTTAATGATTATAAATTATAATTGATATCTTTTAAAAAATTGATTATGTCTAAATAACCTTTTACATTTTGACGGATAAGGATTTCTGTTAAAGAGAATTGTTCTAGAATATCATAATTTTGTCTTTCTACATTATATTTAGGACAACTTTCACTAATGTGTGAATTATCCTCTAAAATATTACAAGACGAACAGTTCGGAGTATCTTCCAGTTGCATCACATGTTTATATTTTTTGTTATAAGAATGTCCTCTACGTAATCTAGTTATGAATTTAATTTGCTGATCTGTTAAATCTAAATTAGTAAACCACAAAGTCTTAGGTGGAATTAGACATATATTTTTATAATATTGTCCTACATTTGTGGTCATCTCATCAAATTTAGCATTCCACTCCCGTCTTATTTCTGTTAGAATTACTTTGAATGTATGGTTAATTGTAAGCTCATTATCTAATGTATGCGTTGGTGAGATTGTTGCTTGTTTTGCTAATCCGTCAGCTATATTGTTACCTTCAAAATTTATATGTCCTGGAACCCATTGAATTACTACTCTTTTATGACTATTATGCCCCACTGTATCTATTATTTGGTTTTCATAATGTTTGTCTGTCTCGTTCTGTAATGCTGATAAAACTGATTTACAGGCACTCTGTGAATCTGTTAAGATTACTATGTCATTATTTTTACTAATTAACGAGAGTGTTATGGCTATCTTAATTCCTATGATTTCTATCGTAGTTATGTCTGTTTCGTTTTTTAACTTAATTAATAATTTTCGATTATTCTCCTTTATATAAATTCCAATGCCAGCATTTCCATTAATTAATGACCCGTCCGTATAATAATGATCAAAATTTGAATAATTCCTCATCATTTCTATTGCATTTTTTTGTAATATATCTATATTACATATCTTCTTATTAATACCTTTAATGTAAGGTTCTATCAATAAATTTAACGGAATCGTCTTCTTCTTGTGTGCCGCTTTAATTGTATTTATAAATTCATATGTATTGAATAAATTATTAATTTTCGATGTTGATTTTTGTTGTCTTATATCTTCTCCAATTTTCGTATTTTGATATAAATGTTTCGCTATATATTTAAGTGATTTTATTTTGTTATCAAATTCAATGGACATTTCATTTGCTTCCGATAGAAGAGCTGGAATAGGCGTCGTTTTAATCAATCCTAAAAATGACCTTATTGCTGTATTTTTAATGCTTTGACAGATTTTCGTAATATTCTTATTGTTTAGATCTGTAATAATATATGCATGTTCTATTTTTGTTCGTATTAAAGCTTTATAAATGTTTCGCATGGTTGCTGGATGTGCTCCTCCAAATTTATTTGACAGCATTTTGATATTATTTAATGTTTTTTGTATGTTATTTTTAATATTTGTGTAATGTTTAGATAATGACATTCTGTTCGAGAAGGTAATTCCGAGTATTTTTGAATGTGTCTGTTCTATGATTTGTATGTTGTTTATTTTAAGGATTATTGATCTACTATTATTTCTGTTAGTGAACAATCTAATAAAATTTGATTTTGAAGGATTTATTTTCTATTTAAGCAAATCAAATTTTTGTCTAATTTTAGTTAACGTATTATTTGCTTTCCTTTCAAGTTCTTCATAATTATTCCCAGATATTATAATAGAGAAGTCATCTGCATATTGAAAAATCTTTACGTCAGCATTATTAAGTGTGTGAATATTATTGGTATATATATTGAAGAGTATAGGACTTAAACTACTACCTTGGGGGACTCCAGCATTTGTTATTTGTGAAATATTTATCATTTTGTTTTTAATTACTATCACCCTGTTTGTTAGAAAATAATAAATCCAATTAACTATATTTTTTGGGAAAAGTAATTTAGTCATTTCTGAAATTAAAATCGACTTATCCACACTATCAAAAGCTTTGGAAATGTCTAAATTGATTAATAACTGTTTCTTTTTAAGACTATTTAATGTAACAATTGATTATTCATTTCTATCATATAATCATTGATGTTCTTCTCTTTTCTGAAACCATAATTATTCTCATGTAAAATATTATTTTTAGTTAGATGTTGATTGATTTTGTTTAGGATCAGTTTATTAAATATAAACGTATATGTTTGACATAATTGGAAGTAAACTAATAGGTCTATAATTTTGAATATCCCTGTTATCTAGTCCTGATTTTTTTAAAGGTATAGTTTTCGTGATCTTCCAATTTTCTGGATAAATTTGAGTCGACCAAATTTCATTCATGTATTCTGTAAGAATATTAATGAAATCTCTGTTTATACTAATTATATGTTTTAGTAATTTGTAACTAATTTTATCTATACCTGGTGCTGTATTTTTGCTGAGTTTTATTATTTGGAATACTTCCGAATTTTTAAAAACCCTATTATTTGCCGAGGAGATAGGATTAGGGAAAGGGGGGGCATAACTTTCGATAGTATTAGGAAAATTTTTGTCCAGAAATAATTTAGCATTATTATCATTTTCTAAAATTTGATACGTTGATTGTTTTTTATTTTTTAATTTATTAACATTTTTCCATATTTCCGTGTTTTTTGTATTATGATTTATATTAGTTGAGAACATGTTCCAAGTCTTTCGTTTTTCTTTTTTAATTTGGACTTTCAAAAATTGAGTGTGTTTTCTTAGTTCTATTGCCGTATAGAGTGTTTTTTTCCTATTGTATATTCTTTGCTTCTCTAACTTAATTTTCCACAGATTTTCCAGATATTTATTCCACCATGGTTTGGGCTTATATTTTTCATTCGCTAATATTGTAGTGGTATTTCTATTTATCGTTTGTGATATTTGTTCTTCGACATTTTATCTTTTGAATAATTTCATCCGTGATTTTTTCCAATTTGTAATCTGTTTGTATGATATATTGTTAATGTTGTAGGTGATTCTTATTGGAAAATGATCACTTCCTAAATTCTCTATCGTTGTCATCCATTTCAATCGTTTTATTAAATTAGGAGTGCATAAAGTGATGTCCACAGCCGATAATATGTGTCTATGCGTATCCTGTCTTGTGGGTGATCCATCATTTAAAATACAAAGATTACTATCTGTTATAACCTCCGCTATTTTGATTCCTAATGTGTCGGTTTTTGTTCTGTCCCATAGACTTTGATGCGCATTGATATCGCCCGTAATTATTGTTTGGTGGTTACTATTTTCTTCTACTAATATCTCAAAATCGTGTATTATCTCTTCCTTTTGTCTATTAGAATTATTATAAAATGTTACAAGATTTAAATCAATATTCTTATATTTTATGTTGATCTTTAAAACTTCTATCCTATTATATGAATTAACTTGATTAATTATCTTCCATGAAATATTTTTTTTATTATAAAACCTACTCCCCCATAACCATCCCCTCTATCTTTCCTTACCAGATCATAGTTATTAAATTCGATTTTTTGATTTGGATTCATCCAAGTTTCAGTTAGTAAAACAATATGCACATTGTTCAAATTCATATATTGCTCTAACAATACTTTATTTGCTTTCAAACTTCTAATAATAATTTGTATTAAATTCATACTATTTTCTACCATTTCTTAGTTTCCTTTGTTTCTCCAATCCGCTATCCCTATCAATAACATATCGATATCAGCTGGATTTGTATTGTCTGTCCCCGTTCCCCTTAACTTTTCCTGAATATTATCTATTATATCATCCCGAGTTTTAACTTCTTCTTTTAATTGGTTTACAATATTTCTTAATGTTTTTAATTGTATATTCACTTTTTCCGAGTTCACTTGCGATATAAAATCTGTTTGTCTTGGCACCCTTTGTCTTGATCCAAATAGTTTTTCCTTTGCTTCTTTAAATGACACCTTATTGACCGTTATATACTCCGTTAACTGCCTCTGCCTATAACGTTCTTGACAATTTCTATCGTTTGTAATATGTCCCACACCACAAGATTTGCAACTGACTTTCATGTCACACATATGTGTTTCCATTTTAATTTTAGCACACGTGATGCATCTAACGTTTTCCAATTTTGACTTACATCTTTTCGTGGTATGCCCATAGTTTAAACACATTTTACAGTGTAACGGGTTCGGAATGTAGTGTGACACTTTAATCAAAATAGTTTCGTACATAACTATATTGTATGGTATATCGTTAGCTCTAGACGTTAGCTTAACTAATTCCATATCAATTGCTATTTTATTTACATTATCCCATTTCGTCATCCTCTCTATTTTAATTATTTCAACATTCGTTTTAATGTTTTCTTCAATTTCTTTTATCGATAGATCAACTGGAATAGTACGAATTACTCCCACTGTCGTTATAAAATTATTAGGAATGAAAGCTATATATTTATCAAATTTAGTAAACTTTTCTGATTCTAAGCACTCATTAGCATCTTGAAATTTTGAAAAAGTTATTTTTGCGGTATCTTTGTTTAGTTGTTCTACCTCCTCTATATTCTTGAATCTATTTAATTTGAGTGATTTTCCCAAACTTAATAAATTAAAATTTTCTTTTCTCACTAAAACTTTATATGGACCTTTGTCTGTTCTACTGTATTTATTTAATAGTATTTATTTAGTTAACAAAAACAGTAACGAAGACATTACAGTACTTCGTTACTGTTTTTGTTTATGATGCTTACACTCTCCATTTTGTCACAATCTTTTTTATTTGTAGTCATTTTTTTAATAGTTTTGGATCAAACCGGTTTTAATATTTTTTATGTCCGAAATTTTCTTTCGTCTTGTAATATTTTTAGATATTAATTTAACACTTTTTTTTACATTTACTTTTTTTGTTATTCGAATCTAATTTAACTTTTTTAACATATCCTTCCGTATCCGTACTTGAATCGGAAAATGTAAAATTCTGATCATTTATGTGAGTCAAATGGACGCTATCATTTTTGTATTTTCCCTTTACCGAAATATTTAATCAATTATAATCTTAATCACTAAAACTTACCAAAATGTAATATTTTCCAATATTATATCTAAGAATTTTAGATACTACTTTATATTTAAAAATTTAATTTCACTATTTAATTTAGATATAAATTCATATATAAGTTTATCATTCAGGCCAATAACAAAAGTCTCCTGGTTTCCATATTGACATGCCACTATTTTTTAAATAAAGGCGGAGATAGCTAATGCAGTCCTTTTTGCAATAAATGTTTTATTATTATTTTATATGGTGCGTATCGATAAACAAACTACGTTCTATTTTATTTTTTCAGCTAATCTAGACAATTTTTATGAAATTAATTTTCTGTATTATGGAATGTTAGAAATTGTTTTGACCTACTGTTTTACAAATATATTTACATTTTATTTTGGTAATTAACACATTTTGTGTACATACAGTGCTGGGAAAAAAAATTAGGCAAACATATTTTATTGCAAATTGGAGTCTTTTTTTGCTAAAATTACAAAACTTTTGAAAGCAATTGGCTTATTGTTTCATTCTAAATACATGTATGACGTAATTTTTTGAAAAAATAAAATTTACCTGCAATTTAGGGGCAAAACCCCGAAAAATGCCAAAATATTCAAAATACGTTGATTGGAGTTAAAGTAATGGAATAGATTAAACACCTATTTTTAAAGTTTTTTTTTGTTTTTCGTTGATTTATAGAAGTTCTATCTTTAATATTAATAGTTTGTTGGACTGCCTTTTGTTTTTATTACACCGGTACAACCCCGCAACTGATGTGCAAAAAAATTGGTCAAGCAATTATTTTATTTTACGCCTACCGTTCTTGGCCGTCATTAGGGTGCAGATGTTTTATTGCCTGTAATTTTTTTTTTCAGTATAATACTGTGGGCAAAAAATAGTAAGACTTTGTTCATAATATTAGAATTCTTTATTTATTTCTCCAAATCTATTTCGCCCCCCTCAAAGAATCTCCCACGGCCTCAATACACTTGTGCCAACGTTCTTTCCAATCCTCGAAACAGTTGTTAAAGTCAATTTCCGGAATAGCCTCCAATGCGCGCAGCGATTCACGTTTAATGTCTTCGATTGATTCAAAACGGTGTTTCCCCGAGCGGTCGTTTGAGTTTGCTGAACAGCCAGAAGTCACACGGAGCTAAATCAGGCAAATACGGTGGTTGCAGAACGATATGGGTGAAATTTTTGGCGAAAAAATCACGTAAAACCAATGCAGTATGAGAAGGTGCATTATCGTGGTGCAAAAACCAAGAGTTGTCGACCCATAATTCCGGCCTCTTTTTACGAATAGCTTCGCGCAAACGACGCATAACACTCAAATAGTATTCCTTGTTGACAGTTTAGTTGGTCGGAAGGAATTTGGAGTGCACCACACCTCGATAATCGAAGAAAACTGTCAACATCACCTTGATTTTCGACTTGCTTTGTAGTGTTTTTTTCGGCTTCGGCTCACCTTTGGCACAATATTCGGCCGATTTATCGTCTGTTTCCGGGTCGTAAGCATAGATCCAAGACTCATCGCCAGTTATAATACGTTTCATGACATCCTGGTAGTCGGAAAGCATGGTTTCACAGACTTCATCGCGACGCTGTTTTTCCAAAAAATTTAGTGATTTTGGAACCAATCGAACTTTCACTTTTCTTAGGCCCAAGTGATCTTTAAAAATGGTTTTCACTGATCCTTCCGATATTTTAACGATGCCAGTAAGGCCTCTGACTGTTAATCGTCGATTCTCGAGCACCAATTCCTTGATTTTATTAACGTGTTGATCATCAGTTGATGTTGATGGCCGTCCTAGACGTGGTTCGTCGTCAACACGTTCTCGACCCTCTTTGAATAATTTGTACCAATCAAAAATACTTGCTCACGACATACAAGTATCACCGAAGGCGTTTTGCAACATTCTGAACGTTTCGGCACCACAAAATTGATTCCGCACACAAAATTTAATGGAACTTCTTTGTTGAATAATTTCACTCATTGTAAAAATCGCCGAATGCACTTTCTGAAGTAAGACAAGCGTATACTAAACACTAATGATTATTTTGATGTGACATTTGGCACAGATGTCACTGACAGTTGTTCCAACATAGAAAAAAAAGTATTTCGACAAATGGTTTTCCGCGCGAAATTAAAATTAAAATGTCTTACTACTTTTTGCCCACAGTAGTAAATAGTGCATATTTTGTAAGATTAAGTTATTCTGTAAGTGATCCTGAAGAATAAAGTGCAATTTTAGTTAAAAAAGTGGGAAAAGTTAGTGAGCTGTGTAAAAGCAATATGTTGATTTTGGCGCGAGAAAATTTAACCACGCGTGAAACAGCAGAAATAATTAACATTCCTAAAAGGACTGTCGTGTGGAATATTAAAAAAATGCGAGAGATGGGCAGTACACAAAGCAAGAAAGGCTTTGGAAGACAACGCCAGTGGAAGATCGTTTTATAATATTACAATGTCGTCGAAAACGTTGTAAAACTTCATCGGACATAAGACGTGATGTTGAGCGAGCAACGGGAAAACAAATTTCAGCCAGCTTAGTAAGAGAAATACTTATTAAAGCTGGTTTGAGAGCACTTAAACCAGTCCAGAAGCCTGAGTTCACATTACTAGTGACAAAAAACGTTTGCTATGGGCCCAGGAGCATGTTTCTTGGATTCCAGAGATGTGTAATGATGTGATTTTCTCCGATGAATCAAAATTCAAGCTGCATGTTGGAGATGGAAGAATTCTCGTAAGAAGAAAACCGGGCGAGAGGCTTAGCAATGAATGTCTTTTAAGACTTCCACCGAAAAATGAAGGAGTTATGGTCTGGTGATGCTTTTCTGGAAATGAAACCGGTCGATTGTGCTTCCTTAGTTCCAGCATTACAGCAGCTGTTTATCTGCAGGTCCTACACAACGAATTTGCCTTCTGTGTTAACGTTTTTTGGCGAGCCTTGCAAATTTATTTCAACAGGACAACCCTCCGTGTCATACCGCCAAAGTTGTGAGTTATTAATTTTGAATTGTAGATAGAAAACTTGCCTATCAGATAAACATAAATAATTTGTTAAAAACTTGTTTTTTTTTTCTTATCTCTTCATTTAAATGTAAAAAAGTACTTCGAAGAAAGAAGTATCGATGTGTTGAGCTGGCCCCCGTATAGTCCAGAGTTAAATTCCAGTGAAAATATTTGGTCTATAATGAAGCTAGAAGTAACAAGAATGCGCCCAGAATCGATTCAAGCTTTAAAAAGTTTGTTGATGGCGATTTGGGAATCCATACCTGCTACGACTTTGAAAAATTTATCAAATTCAATGAATCGGGGGTGTATCACTGTAATAAAAGCAAATAGCGGTCCAACAAAATATTAATATTAAAGATAGAACTTCTATAAATCAATAAAAAACAAAAAAAAATAAAAATAGGTGTTTAATTTGTTCCATTACTTTAACTCCAATCAACGTATTTTGAATATTTTGGCATTTTTCGGGGTTTTGCCCCTAAATTGCAGGTAAATTTTGTTTTTCAAAAAATTACGTCATGCATGTATTTAAAATGAAACAATAAGCCAATTGCTTTCAAACGTTTTGTAATTTTAGCAAAAAAAGACTCCAATTTGCACATTCGTTTTAAAGTTAGGTTTAGAAATTAAATTCCAACATAAAAACCGAGTTGATTTTAATTAGCTCAGAAAATACCCAAATTTAAAAATTCTCCTTAAAATGAAAACTTGTAATTTGGAAAAGTACTGAACTTGTAAAATACAAAGTACTGCCTTTTACATTAAGATTCTACATTTTCATGTATTCTTAGAGATCTAGCAACCGCGTCTTCTCTAATTTCTATTGTATACAATTGTCAATTGTTTATTATATTACATCTTTAGTTTAAAGCCACATTTTCATATTTGTTAGCATTCTGTTTTGGAAATGCGATATATAAACGGTTCAGGCGGTAGCGATAAATGTTACGGAATACTTGCATTGTAACCTTTTTTGGGTATGTTCCTCTTCAATTAGTTTTCGTGGCAGTCGTACTTTGTGAAGTTGAAAACGGGTTTATTCTTCAAAGTAACTACAAAGTGCGTTAACACAAAGTGCACTAAACAAATTGCACTAAACAAACAGCATTGAAACAAAATGTACTAATCAAAATGCAGTTAAACAATGTGCACTAAACAAAGTTCACAAAACATTGGAGTAGATGTTTAGATGATCCGTTTTACCACATAAATTTTTAGTCGAAATTATTGTTTCTATCTGTGTTTGAACAGCATGAAAAATTAGATTTAAGTGTTTATGTGGGAGGCGAGGGTTTCGGCGAGGTTCAAGCGATTTTGAGATGTGTACTGTTATCTTTCGATCGGTGAACTAGGCCGGTTATTTGTATAAGTAGAAAAGTCCAAAATCGAAAAATAATAAATTCTTATAACCAACCGCTTTGTTCCAATCAAACGTGATCAACTAGAGTATTATCCTAATCGCTTAAGAAATGGTTTAGCTTCAAACAAAATTATACAAATTAGGTTCATACAAATTGGTTATTTCTCAGAGGAACTTTCAGAAATTATGTCGCAACCAGCCTATAAGGCATAAAGTGTACATAAAAGCCGGTGTACACGTACATACAAGTAAATTGCGCAATATGCTTGTGTGACGTCATTATTGCACAATATACCTTTTCCTGTTTGCGCAATAAAAAAATTGATGAAAAATAATCAATTTTTTTTAAATTTGTAGAAAATGTCATCGTACGACAAAAAAAATTGGTTGCCGATTTTATTGCGGAATATGGAATTTTACCCGAGTTATGGAATACGAACGAACTGTCCAAAATACAGCAATAGGAACGCAAAATCTTTAGCATGCGATAAATTGTTGCAACTATTCAACTATTCAAATATGATACAACAGCGACTCGGGAAAGCGTTTTAAAATAAATGAATTCCTTGCGAACTAATTTCCGCAAGGAGTTAAAAAAAGTCAGCGATTCGAAACGTTCCGGTGTGGCCTCGGAAAATGTTTATATTACTTACCTTATGGTATTTTAAAGATCTGTTATTTCTAACAAATCAAGGTTCTGCCAGATCAACTATAGTGGATGAACAAGAAGCTTCATTGTTGGAAAATGAAGAGAACAATCCTGGGAGTATTTAATATAATATATTTATTCTTTATCAATTTATAATTTCATGTTGCCAAGGAACACTACCCTCGTTGTTGAAGTAATTTGCATATTTTTGCCGTACGATTTCGGCGGATATCGCTGACCTATGATTAACTTTGCTCTGTAATCTCTCAAATCAAGGGCCCGATGAAATTGTGTTAGTCGCATTTTGTGTTGTTTCGATTAAGTGCGATCTTTGTGTTTTCTTTAAAAAATTGTGTAAATAAACACAAGCCAAAATGATTGTTTTGACTTTTTGTGGTGCTAAATTGATTGGCTTTTGGAAAATACCAAATTTTACCGACAAAATGCCGAACACATTTTTAACGATGCGCCTAGCGCGAGATAGGCGGTAGTTGAAAATCCGTGTCTTATCGTCCAAACTATGATGCGAATACGGTTTCATAAAATTTTGGTTTAATTGAAACGCCTCGTCTCCAGCAAATACAAAGGGCGCAGTTACAGAGCTATTTGGGCGATTTACAGGGCGAGGAATATTTAGTTTATTCTGTCTAATCTGGTTGTAGAATTCGGTATTATTTATAACACCTCGATCGGAAACTCGAGTGCATCGGTACCAGTATCAGCATAAATGAACTCATAGTTTGCATTTACTATGCCTAGTAAAACAATGCTATGAGTACCTTTATAATTATAGTATCGCGAACATGTTCCTGGTGGTTTCCTTATGACAATATGTTTCCCATCAACTGAGTCTAGATAGTGTGGGTAATTCCAAAAATTTCCAAAGTCCTGCGCAATCCGTTTTCATTCCGTTTCATTTTTAGGCAGCTGAAAAAAGACAATATAAAGAAAATTTATTTTTAGACTACCGAATTGGACACATCAGAAACAATTGAGGAAATTGATCGGACTCCGAAGCCAAAGCGTCGTAAACAAACCGACACTTCGGAAGAAATGTTTAAAATGGCACTTAGATAATTAAATAAAGAAGACGACGAATATGTGATTATGGCAAAAGCTTATGCCATCAAATAAAAAAATGGAGGAACACCAACGTTTGTATTGCGATCGGTTAATTCATGAAATTTTATTAGAAGGCCAATTGAATCGGCTTTCTTGAGCTACTACTGTGTCTGTTCAAGGCGAGTTATCTCGACCACCTTCTTCACAAATAGATTCGCGGCCATCATCATCCCAATCATCGTACACAGTACAACCACCTGAGCGTTTGGTAGGGATTCTAGCTATGTCTCCAGATGAGTATAGATATCACAGTAATTCAGAATCTTCTGCTACTATCTGCTTCAGTGCAAACATTTATTACTATTTTATTTATCTTGTTATTTTGGCACAAAAACTGATCTAATAAATAAAGATTTACCTGATCTACCTTGATGGGATATTCTAATTGAAAATCTCAAATCCCTAAAATTTCTTCCGGTGGCCAAAAATCTAAGCGTTGTGGCTAATCTTTGGGCTGGCGAAATAGCCTGTCTTATTACCGTATTTTGTTTTTTAATTTTTGGAGACACTTTAAAAGTATTGCAAATGTCCATTCGCAAATGCTGATAGACATCACCATTTATAGCTCTTTTAAAAGTTGAATATCTGCGTGATTGCTTCTTTTTAAATACCAACTTTTGGACCACAATCTTTTTGAGTAGCATCACCATTTCAGTCATGATAAAAAGTAATGCCTTTTTTCGACTCATGTCATTTATTGTATTTTAACCGCACTTCTAAATTTTAAATAACAAACGAACAACGAAAAAATTATATTGCACAAAAAAGCTAATCGTGTGTACATAAAAATTGCGCAATTAATTTTCTTACATTTTCTTGCGCAATTTAATTACGTAATATACTTACACTTAGAAGTGCCACGCCCAAAAAAATGTATAGGCTTCTCGTCATACTGTTTTAAACAATGTGAGAGATAGAAAAAATAATTTCAACTCAAAATTTATAATAATTTTTAAACGACAATCCCTGTGAACGGCGACAATTGGAACTATTCTGGGCCCTGAAATATTCCTTATCCCGATGGCATGATGATAGGCAATTGCAATTCAGAAATAATCTTACGAGTTAATATACCATCACCCGTTATACCCGATATCTACGAGTATAAGGGCCCTGTTAGCCTAAGTTCAGCGGTACTGCCACATACATAATAAACATGCTGTCGTTCCGTGTGCATCAATTTTAAGAGATATATGTCAATAGGCAACATTTACGTCATTGCACAATATTCAGTTTTCAAATGAAAAAAATGCTGCTCAAGCTATGGAATTGATAAATTCGACTTTGAGTGAACATTTCGTAATTGCAACTCAAAAAAAGCTTGCAGAACAGTTATGAGTTACTCACCAAGCAATATCACTTCGATTGCATGCAATGGGAAAAATACAGAAGGAAGGAAAATGGGTTCCTCATAAACTGACCGAAGAAAACAAAAACTGAAGAGTTGACATCTGCATGAATTTGCTTTCTCAGTACAAAAGAAAGAATTTTTCCACAAGATCATTACGGGTGAAAAATAGTGGATCTTGCACGATAATCCTAAACGCATAAAACCATGGGTTGATCCCGACCAGCCATTAACATCAGTTGCAAAAAGAAATATTCATGCCAATAAAGTGTTACTGTGTGCCTGGTGGGATTGGAAAGGACTCATTTACTACGAGCTTTTGGAACCTGGTGAGGATATTGCTGCATAACAACGCTCGTCCACATACAGCAAAAATCAGCCCAGGAACTCATCTTCTCGTTAGACTGCGAAGTTTAACAGCATGCGGCGTATTTTCCAGAATTGACTCATATTTGAAAGACCAGCGGTTCACGAATGTGGAAGATGTGTAAAAATTACTCGATGACTGTTTTGCTTCGAAACCACCAAGTTTCTATCGCGAAGACATTCATAATCTACCTGATGTAGACCATAGATAGCAATGGCGAATATTTCGATAATTAAACTTTGTAACAATTATATTTTCAATAAAGTTGAATTTGACTAAAAAAGCCGGGTTCCTACTTGCACACTTAATATGTTACTATTAAATTATAATTTTAAAAATATATGCGTTGTATTTTGGGCAGATTTTAAGACACTTTATTTTCAAAAATTAGTTAATTAAATTAAGTAGTTTAACTTATACTAACCTAACGCAATATTCAAACCCACATACACCAATTAAATATTTCTTGTGTGCCCATTCCAGCCTAGGAATCACAAATCAAACCAAATTCCACTCGAATAATTACTTAAAGCCATTATTTTAAATGTTATAAAATTTAAAAAATTACCTAAAAATTAAATATAATAAAATATGTAACAGTTCAATAAGTTTTGTTGTTCGTACTTTATCATCTCAGGTTAGGCAATTCTTTTGGTTCTGTAATAAGAAAATTGTGTAACAATAGAAGACGCAAAAAAAACAAGAAAACCATTTTTAACGGAAAATAAAAATTTAATTTAAATTTCATTTTTCCGCATGATTAGGTGAATTCATTTTCAGTTTTTTTTTGCTGCGATGAAAAGTTGAATATTACAATTTAATTAAAAGCACGGCGGAAAAAATAAATTCTATAAATAAAATTTCTGTTAAAATTTCCATAAATGATATTTTTAATACCGTGTTGAGTAGCGAGGTTATTAATAATTGTTTTTAACGTTGAACGCGCTTCAAATCGATTTATAAATGGAAATCGTATTTAATGGTTTTTTTGTACAAATATCGCGTTTAAAATAAATTGAGTGCAGCGGTTTCATGCATTTGTAATTAACTATTTGTGTTTTCAATTCGATTTACATGCAGGTGGCTTATAAGCGGCCTTTATTTTGATTCTTTTCGGTTATAAAAATTGAGGTGACGCGTGGTTTCTTATTATTAAATTAATAAACAAGCAGCAATGATTTAGATGTTATGCAACACCTGACACCTTCTTAATCACAGTTGGATCTATCTTCGCAAATTTGGAGATTCTATTCATCGGATTCAGACATTTATCATCATCCATCAGCTCCACAAACAACCTGATCTTTTTCATCATCTGGACTTCTACACTAATATTAAATTACTTAAGTATGAGTATAACTATTTATTCTATAACCTTTGCAAGTTCAAATCCAAATTTTGTTTGCTGAACATGTGTGCTTCCTAGAACAAGTAGCTGAATATATTAATAAAGGGTTGAAAGTATCAACTCTATTTATAGCTTTAACTAGAGCATTTGACGGAGTTCAACATAGCGCACTTTTAAAAAACCTATATTCTTGTGAACTTGAGAAGAGTAAGAGTAAATCATCAATTAAGTAAGTGAGAGTGTCACAGAGTCCTGTTTTAGGGCCTTTATTATTTTCAGTATATATAAACGAAATGTTTCAACAACAATTTCGTGGATCCCCAACTGCTTTTGCTGATGATTTTTCGTTTACGTATGCTAGTCTAAATTTTCAAGATAATATCACTCTCATAGATCATGATTAAAACACTTTATCTATTTGGTTGAAACCTTTTGTGACACAATCCAAAAATTATTACATTTTAGAGATACCCTAGCGTTGTATCTTCAGACAACATGCAGTGCTCTTCTAATGATTGCTCTGAATTAATACAGGGTTGAAGTCGAGACTATTATTGGTATCTAGAAAAATGTATGTTTTAGGGTTATTTGGCCCGCAATATTCACTTAGAATACTATACCTAATTTGCATTAGCGAACTCAATTTTGCAATATGGTTTATCATGTTGGGGTACTGCGTGTAATGTTACACTACATCCTAAATACGAGCGACGAAAACAGTTACTCAGAATTATGTGTTTCAACCCATCATTTTCATTGTGAAAAATTCATTAGATATTGCATATTTCAACAGACATGTTTTGCTTGATTTAAAATATCAGCAGAAGATATTTATTTATCGTGACGCTAATGCCCATAATGCTGAGTTGCAAAAATTTGTAGGAGCCACACCAGTGAAGCCATTCAGTTCGACATCCACATCCGGTAAAACGCCAATTTGTATAATTAAGCGCATGCCTCTGCATCCAGTTCCAACGATGTGCAATCGCATGGTCCTCAAAGAGGACCGTATCTAGAATCGGCAGTAAGTAGATCAATAGACAATTAATTATAAACCATAGAAATATTAAAACAAATTTTAACAGCACTGACGTATGCTAACTTAGTCAGAAGTCTTTTAAGACCGAAAAGGCCATTGAGTTTTGTATCTTAGCTATAAAAAAAAACTCTTCGAAACAAATTAAACATTACATAAAATACATACGAATAAATATTAAATTATAAAATTATATTTTTAAAATTCCGTAAAAATTTTCGTAAATATTATTGATATACATATTTACACATTTAAAAATAAAACCTCCCTTACAAAGAATAATTTTTTAAAACTTTCTTGTGCATATCCCATAATTGTATGGACCAAATCGATAGTGGTTTCAGGCTTTTGAATCAACAGACGATGGGGAGTACTGGTAGAATGATTCAATAAATTATTTCTAGAATAATTAGAAATAATTTATTGAATCATTCTACCACTTGGGTACAATGAATTATTACGAATTTCTGTAAATTTGTAATTTTCTAGCACCAATCTGAGAAATGTCTGGACCAAACGGGTAGTGGTTTCAGGCTTCTGAATCATTAGATAATAAGATTTCAAAACCTCATTACGATCTCATGGGGAGTACTGGTAGAAATAGTTTATTCAATCGTTCTACCACTTGGGTACGTGAGTCATGAATTTCTGTAAATTTGTAATGTTCCGGCACCAATCCCAGAAATGTATGGACCTAATGGGTAGTGGTTTCAGGTTCCTGAATAGTTAGATAATAAGATAGCAAGATCATTACGATCTCATTGGGAATACTGGTAGAAATAATTTATTGAATCATTGTACCACTTGGGTGCTATGCATTTCTGTAAATTTGTAATTTTCTAGCTCCAATCTGACAAATGTCTGGACCAAATGGGCAGTGGTTTCAGGCTTCTGAATCATCAGATAACAAGATAGCAAAATCTCATTGCCATATATCATGGGGAATACTGGTATACATAGTTTATTGAATCATTGTACCACTTGGGTACTACGAATTATCATGAATTTCTGTAAATTTGTAATTTTCCAGCACCAATATCAGAAATGTCATAGTACCCAAATGGTAGAATGATTCAATAAATTATTTCTACCAGTAATTCTCTTGATTGTCTGCATAATACGCAAGACAGTATAATATATTTATTTGGTTTTAGACTGTTTTTTATTTCTGTTATATTTGAATATAAAATATATGAATCGGAAAAAGGATTGCGAGATTTTCAAAAAATATCATTTTCTCTGGATGAATTAAGTTATTAAAGATAAAACATAATTAGATTTCTTTTTGTTGAAAAATTATTTTCTGGCTAGAACAATAAATTTCGGGATGAAACTCACATTTTGATTGTTTTTCGGGCTGAAATTTGAATTTATCATGGAAACACACCACATAAAAAAAGTCTTTTCGGGATGGTTTTCTCGGGCCAAATTAACAGACAAAAAGCACTGCACAAAAATAATACCTTGCTTCAAATAATTGAAGAAAAATTAAACCAAAACTAAATTTTATTTAAATTTTTAATTTAAAAAAAAAAATTAAAATTTGAATTACGAAAAAAATAATAATTTATGAATATAAAACAAATTAAAAAGGCTTTTCTATACGAACAGACTCTGCCCATCAAGCAGTTTTGACTACGAACACCTTTTTGTCGAATTGTTTCACTCTCGACATCTAAAATGTCATCATGTACTTGCATTTGTCTTTCCCTGATAATTATGTCGGGAATATCGTCCTCAACGGTTAATCTTACTGAAATCATTAAATCAACCGTTGTTGGGTTATACCGCATGCCTCTCTCTTATAACAAATACCTGAAATTAAAAATATTAAGTATGTTATTACCTTACACACATTTTACTAAATTAAAATAACTTAATCTTATTTTCCAAAGGCTGTTGGCCATAGTCTTTTGCCCCTCAGTTATTAAATCTTCTGCCAAAACGGCTATAAAGTCTTGCGACGTAAATTGCCTGCGACGTAGTTCGACCACATTCGAGAGATGACTGAGGAAAAAAACTACAATGATTTTTTTTTACCGTTAACTAACTAACAAAATTCCATTTGGGACCATCTAATACCAATTGCAATTCAAAATAAAAAATTTAGGGCTGTACAAAGTTGTGCTGGGATTATATTGTCCCAATCTGTTCGAAAGGGTTAAATTATTTGATTTCGTTTCATAATTAGCCACGGCTGTAATGCGTATCCTAAATCCTATAAAAATGAATTTCAAAATTATTTAGTAAATAATGAGTGTTTTCGTTTATTCATTCTGTATATTCCGAACGTTCCAAAACTGACAAAAACATACTTTTAATCATTCTATGTATTCTGTTTTTTTCGTTTGTTCTTTTATTTATATAGAATTTTCGGAACGCATTTTTTTACTACAATTTATAGTGTTTCGATTTAACGTGAGCGTTTTACCGTAGAACAGTTCACCTTGGGCACAATTTACCTTGGACACAATTTATCGTGTGGACAATTTATCGTATGCCAGTTTATCGTAGATTGTAAAATTGACCGTATAACAAAATTATGTGTAAGTAAATAATTAAAGTGTCTTCGGTTTATAAAATTATATTGAATTTGGCCTTTATTAATCGTTTATTTATTTATTTATACATTTTTTACAATGTTGATTAAAAGTTGCACCGCATTTTGAGCTTAAAGCTCATTTATAACGTGATGTGAACTCTATAAAAATTTCCAGTAAAATATCCCCTTCTTCGTGTCAAAAGCCATATAATATTTCTTATCTGCATTTGACCAATGAAATCACAACTTTACAAGATTATTTATCGTTAATTAATTTCGATGGTACCGCCTTAACTTTATTTTGATTCCGCTGGGCAGCATCACAAATCAAAATTGTGATTATTCTGCGATCTGCTGGATAAACTCATTGCCATTTTTGCTATCTTGTCATTATGGTATAACTTAAAAATTAAACAACCCCGAGGAATTTTAAAAATAATCCTCGATTAAAATGGGATTGAATATGTTGGGTGGAATTGAGATTCTTAAATGATTTTTGGAAGAAGCTCTAAAATATGGCCACCTGGGATGGAACTCGGCCATTTCTTAACCGATATTGATGGGATTTTGCATTTTGAATGGAAATGGGATTCTAAAACAGTTTTGGACGAAGTTCTTGAATGTGGCGATCTGAGGAGGAACTTGGCCATTTCTTAAACTGATTATGATGAAATTGGTTATGTTGGATGCAAATGGGATTCTAGAATGATTTTTGGGAAAAGTTCTGGAATATGGCTGCCTGGGGGCGGAACTCGTTAATTTCGTAACCAATTATGATGGGGTTGAGTATGTTGGATAGAAATGGGATGTTCGAGTGATTTTTGGAGGAAGTTTTGGAATATGGCCAACTGAGACGGAATTCGGTAATTTTTTAGCCGATTATGTTGAGATTGGGTATGTTAGATGGAAATGGGATTCTTAAATGGTTTCTGGAAAAATTCTGGAAAATGGCTACTTGAGACTTAACTTTGTAATTTCTTAACTGATATTGATAATATTTTGTATGTTAGATTGAAATTGGATTCTTAAATGATTTTTAGAATATGGCTACCTGACACGGTACTCGACCATTTCTAAACCAATAAGTTCTTGAATATGGCCATTTGGGAAGGTACTTGGCCTATTTTTAACCGATTATGATAAGATTGGGTATGTTGGATGGGAATGGAATTCTAGAATGATTTTTGGAAGAAGTTTTGGAATACGGCCACCTTACCACTGATCCCCGACGAAATTAACAAATGGTTGAATTAGTATTATCGAAATGTTCGCAGTTAACATGATTATGAAGTGCTTCAATAATCTAACGGACTGTTTGAACCTATATGATGATGAAAGGGTTATTGTACGTTGTTTATATGTAGATAATAAACGTTTTTCGCAACTATTTGGCACCACGTTTTTTACTGATATAAAGGGTGTCTCAGCAAGAGCGCCGGATTTAAATTTGCCACCATTTTGTTAATACGACATTTGTTGTACGGTGATTTTTTGAGAGTTGGCACGTACAGACCACGCGATTTAAGAATATGGAGAATTATTCAAACCAACAACGTTTAATTATTGTAAAAACACATTACAAGAATAAAGAAAGTTTTTCGCATAATGGTGGCTGTATTTCACCAATAACGCGCCTTATTTCTTTTTAAGATGTTCAACTGTTTCAGGCTTATTCGCATACACCTTTCCTTCACATAGCCCCAAAGAAAAATGTCCATCGGTGTTAGATCGCACGATCTTGGTGGCCAATTTTGATCGCCAAATCGAGAAATGACACGGCCTGGAAACTTAGTCTGCAGTAACACCATTGTTTCACGTACTGTGTGGCAGGTCGCACCGTCTTGTTGAAAAAACATGTCCTCCACATCAATTACATCCAATTCGGGCCACAAAAACTCCGTTAACATTTTGCGATACCTCACTCCCAAGTTCCTAGATTCTCGGCCACATACTCCCTTACTGTGGCTATATTTTCGAGTGACCGACAAGGACGACGACGAACAATGATCTTCTGATCCATCAGCGTAAATTTGGTCTCAAATTTTGTAATTAAACGCCTCATTGTCGATTCATTTGGCGCATTATTGCGACCGAAAACTTGACGTAATTGACGAACTGTTTTCGCAAAACTTTCACCATTTTTGTAATGTGTTTTTACAATAAATAAACGTTGTTGGTTTGAATACTTCTCCATATTTTTAAATCGCGTGGTCTGTACGTGACAACTGTCAAAAAAAATCACTGTACGACTCGTATTAACAAAATGGCGGCAAATTTAAAACCGGCGCTCTTGCTGAGACACCCTACATGCCTGCAACCAACGGATTGAAAAACAAAATTAGAAGAATGGTTCATGTCCCTTTGTTATTTAAAAACACAACGTATAAAGTTCGAACTAATGGTGCCGCGATATACCTCGTGAGCGCCTCCAATTTGAACATTTAATTCATCCAGTAATATTTTGACGCCGTATTGTAGTATTTTGCTCACGATACCATGATGTTGTTTGTAGAAAGCATGCTTGGTTTAATCGAGTTTAACTTCACTTGGTGCTTGGATATTGACAAGCGAAATATCAAAGTGAGGCCCAAGAAACCTGAGCACGCAAATATGATGGCTAATAGGTATGAAGTTAATTACGAATTGATGATGTTAGTTATGAGTAACCCAACTCCAATTTCGGGGGGCTTGTTCGCTATTGCTTCCTCAAAGTGCGTTTCATGTGTTCCGGTTATAATCGACGAAGCTATTGCCAATTTTTCCTCTAGTGCCAAAATATCAAATTTTTATTGAAATACTTGTTCAAACTGTAGGTGGAAACTTTCCTTTTTGATTGTTTCATTTTAGAATGTTCAAACAAAACAAACCTTTTTGTTCGTTATGAAGTTTTCGTACTTTATTAAAAATGAGAATGTTTGATAGCAATCGCATTGGATTTCGCCAATTCTTTATTTTTATAAAATTGTAAGATTTTCAGTTCTATATCGTCAATCTATTTAAATTATATTTGAAGGTAATATGAGGGCGAATGTTACTATGGATAAGTTAAGGCACTCCGTCACCAATTACGATGATATTCCGCTGATTTTTGGTAAATGCTATTTGCCGATATCTTATCCAAATACTCGAGTAATTGTAGAATTACTTCCTCAAACACATCAATAAATATACTGGTTAAATTAATATGGTTTATTTAATTAATACAATTTTTATGCTTTTTCGTTATAATAGATCTCGATGGTTTATATGCTCTTCTGTCAAAATCTCGTTTCTAATAGACCCCTTTTTCGTGTAAATTTTAACTGCAAAACGTCAGTGGATCATGGTGTCGGCATCTAACGGGTGATTTTTTAAGAGCTTGAGAACTTTTTTTTAAAAAAAAACGCATAAAATTTGCAAAATCTCATCGGTTCTTTATTTGAAACGTTAGATTGGTCCATGACATTTACTTTTTGAAGATAATTTCATTTAAATGTTGACCGCGGCTGCGTCTTAGGTGGTCCATTCGGAAAGTCCAATTTTGGGCAACTTTTTCGAGCATTTCGGCCGGAATAGCCCGAATTTCTTCGGAAATGTTGCCTTCCAAAACTGGAATAGTTGCTGGCTTATTTCTGTAGACTTTAGACTTGACGTAGCCCCACAAAAAATAGTCTAAAGGCGTCAAATCGCATGATCTTGGTGCCCAACTTACCGGGCCATTTCTTGAGATGAATTGTTCTCCGAAGTTTTCCCTCAAAATGGCCATAGAATCGCGAGCTGTGTGGCATGTAGCGCCATCTTGTTGAAACCACATGTCAACTAAGTTCAGTTCTTCCATTTTTGGCAACAAAAAGTTTGTTAGCATCGAACGATAGCGATCGCCATTCACCGTAACGTTGCGTCCAACAGCATCTTTGAAAAAATACGGTCCAATGATTCCACCAGCGTACAAACCACACCAAACAGTGCATTTTTCGGGATGCATGGGCAGTTCTTGAACGGCTTCTGGTTGCTCTTCACTCCAAATGCGGCAATTTTGCTTATTTACGTAGCCATTCAACCAGAAATGAGCCTCATCGCTGAACAAAATTTGTCGATAAAAAAGCGGATTTTCTGCCAACTTTTCTAGGGCCCATTCAATGAAAATTCGACGTTGTGGCAGATCGTTCGGCTTCAGTTCTTGCAGGAGCTGTATTTTATACGGTTTTACACCAAGATCTTTGCGTAAAATCTTCCATGTCGTCGAATAACACAAACCCAATTGCTGCGAACGGCGACGAATCGACATTTCACGGTCTTCAGCAACACTCTCAGAAACAGACGCAATATTCTCTTCTGTACGCACTGTACGCATTCGTGTGGTTGGTTTAATGTCCAATAAAGTAAACTGAGTGCGAAACTTGGTCACAATCGCATTAATTGTTTGCTCACTTGGTCGATTATGTAGACCATAAATCGGACGTAAATCGCGAAACACTTTTCGAACCGAACACTGATTTTTGTAATATAATTCAATTATTTGCAAGCGTTGCTCGTTAGTAAGTCTATTCATTATGAAATGTCAAAGCATACTGAGCATCTTTCTCTTTGACACCTTGTCTGAAATCCCGCGTGATCTGTCAAATACTAATGCATGAAAATCCTAACCACAAAAAAATCACCCTTTACATTTCACATTACAGACTTAATTCTATATTTCTGCACAAGTTATAGTAGTGGCATCTATGAATCACTAGTTAAGCAACTACCTTACTATAAATTTAATGAGTGTACAAACAATGGATTTCAGCTCACTACTATAACTTGGATTTAACATTTGTGTAACGCTATGTATACATAATGGTGTGTGTACGTTTTGAGTGTAATGTACAGTTTATACATAGTAATTTATAAAATAAATGAAATGAATAATTATTGTCGGATTATTGTTTGTGTTCAGCGTTAACAGCGAACATTTCGTGATTAATACGCTCGCTAGGTAACTCTAAATGAATTAGGTAGTCTATTGAAAATGATTCAAGAGAAATGCTGCTTCTGCTTATCTTCGGCCGCAAAACCAATACCTCATCAGCTTCTGATCTCCAGGTTAGGGGCAACGTAAGTAGGCGTCTCTCGTGGGCTCATGATGTAAACAAGTTTCTGATAAGACTGGATGCCTTAACATCTATCACCAGTTGGTCCCAGGTGACAATATTCCATTAGTTCTTCCAAAAATCATTTAAGAATTTCCATTTCCATCCAACATAACAAATCTCATCATAATCGAGTACGAAATGACCGAATTCTTATACGAAATATATTATGAAATAAGTTTTATGTTTTAAGATACTTCAAATCCAAGACATTAGTTGTGATATACGATAAAATGTCCTCACGATGAACTGTTCTACGATAAATTGTTCCACGATAAATTGTTCTACGATAAGTTGTTCTACGGTAAATTGTTCACGATAAACTGACAGTAAATCAGTGCGTGTGCAAACATAAAAACAAATATATTTATTTTTATTTTCTTTAATAAAATAACTTGTCTATGGCACAACTCAAGTAAATGCTGCCAAAATTAAAACAAATCGATGCTATCAAACAAGTATTCTATTTATTTTCTTTTATTACATTTCTTTAGAAATCCTCTTCCGATCTGCTTTGGACACGTGATCAATATTCTATTATTTCTGAAGAATGAATTAACGAAAACGTCCAATAATATAATCGAGAAGAATATATACTCGTAAATTATCAAGCAACCAAGTGCATTTGTCATGATTATTATTGTAAATTTACACTTCAAAATATTTTGATTGAGACAAACCAATTGATTGATGATGGTTTTACTTAAATTTAACAAAGTGAAAATAAATATTAAACTTACAAGAGTGTTGAAAATGATGTTATGGTATAGTTTAGCCGCTTGGAACGATAAAACGGATTTATAACTTCTGGAGTTACCTAAATATTTGACGCATAACACCCTCAACTGAAAAAACCTATACAAAAATAAGCCAGAACATAAAGTTCAATTTTATGTTGAACTAGAAAGAAAAAATACGAACCAGAATCTGGAATGTTAATGTCTTATTTCAATAATAAATTTCTATATATAATTTCCTCTATGCTTGTTCATATCTAAATATGTATACGAACATAAATAGTTTCGAGTTAAACTAGAAAAATCCATCAAAGTTAAATTTTTTCAGTTTCATATTTTTCTGACATATTCTAGAATCCAGATCCTCGTAGCTGTAACAAAAAATATATAATAAACTAAAAACTATAAATAACTATCAAAATTGGAAGTTGAAGCACAAAAAATATAGAATTAATTTTCAGGACACTAAATAAAAAATAACAAATGGTTTTTGTTAACAAAACTTTCTTTTGGTAATTCTCCTCTAATACATCGATACGAGTATATAAAACTACAACAGTACACTGTATTATCTGGAGCATGAGCTATGTAACATAAACATAGTTTAAAAATTTGAATAGAGAAAAAATGATGTGCTTGTTGAAGTGTGAAAACTTTACAACAAATTGTATACGGTTCGACATAGATAATTATAATGATATAATAAAGTTTAAAACTAATTTCCCGTGACCCGTACTGTGTTTTTTCATCAGACCATTGATACTGTTTTCGGATACGGATTGATTGATCGGGACTTAAGCTTTTTCCATTAATTGGGAGATCCCAGTGTTTTTTTTTGGTCGAAATCAGTCTAGCGGAAGTGGCAGCTTTTGTAGGAACTTTTACGTTTTTTGCAAGTATTTAGAAAAGTATAATGCATTTACGAAACAACGATTACATAAAATCAAAATATTGGAAATTAAATTTCAAACAAAATTAGTTCAGATCATATTTTAAATATTTCCGAAAATGACGATAAAAAAAACTTTATTTCACCACAATTCAGCGGCTCTACAGACCAAGTGGATTGACTATTTAATTTATACTTAAGCTTTATCCTTAAATTGGGAGATCCATGTAAAACGCGATGGAAATCTGTATCACCAAAAGTGACAGCTTCCGTAAAAGCCTTTTTAAGTTTTGCAATAAATATTAAATTTTCAACAAGGGTTGATCTTGTTGGTTTTCTGAAATTTTGATTATACAAGGCAATTTTTACCACAAAAGCGGGACGTTCAATTTTTCGCTTTAGAGAGTGGTTCGAAATCTATGTACATTTCCGCAATAATAGTCGGGTGTTGACCACAAAAATTACACCCCTCCATTTTTTCTATGTATATCGTAAATAAACTTTTTGTTTCGACTTCATGTGTTTATACATATATTAACGACCTTTAGAAGTAAAATACATAAGAAAAGCGAAAAATCAACCCTACCGCAAGGTAATCGATGAACTCGATAAAATCTGCTTTTATGGAATATGTATTGTTAAGTAGGATGCAAAGAGTTCTGAAACTCGTTGGTAGTCCGTAGGTATAGGAATAGAAGTAAATAAGGTTTAAATTGTACTCGAAGCACTACATTCTTTCTTCTCAGTTAGATGTTAGTGCACATATGTAAACAGTGTATAATTTCGAAGTATAGAACTTTGTATTTAAATAAAACACAGAAAAGTAATTATAATGGCCACGAATGTAACGTTATTTGAAAGATAATTTTATGCCATTAATGTTTGAATATATGTTCGGGCATGTGACCGCTGCGGCTGATTGAAAATGGCTCGTGGATTATTTTCATTCCAAATGCGACAATTCTGCATGTTGACATAGCCATTCTACCAAAAATGAGCTTCATCACTTAAAAAAAATTGGATGTAAATTGGCGGCACGAACGATACTCGTTTGGTTTTAATTCCTGCAGAAGTTGGATCTTGTAGGTATATAAACCAAGAACATTACGCAAATTCTTCCATAAAGATGTTGGATTACGTCCCAATTGTTGTGCCCAACTGTTGTTGTGTACTCATTAACATTGCTTTGGCGTAAGTCTATTCATTATGAAATGGCAAACCAAACTAATCAACTGTCAAAAAAAATGTTGCCAACTTAAATTTCGATACCTCGAAATAAAACACTCTTTATTATATTTGTTTTATTTATTTATTATAAAACAATCGAATTTATCGAATAAATAAAGGAAAACAGTCACCATAAATAAATTAAAATATTTTGGGTTTATCACTTCTAAAAGGATTAAAAATGTAGGGGTGGATATGTTGTGGCCAACATCCGACTTTCTTTACCATGAATGTTTACATAGATCTCGAATACATTGACGCCGGGCCCATCCACACACCGTTTTACATATAACAAGATAGAGGGATAGGACATATTTGTTAGTTATTATGTAATTGAATGGTATAGCAAATAATATGATACAAGTGACAATTGTTCAGATAAACATCCTCGGCATATATTCCCATAAACGTTTCATACAAATGGTTATAATTATCCAGACCAAGGGCCAATGGGTACAGTGGTGTTGCAATATTGAAACGTGCCAATATCAGCCTTATCCTTTATGACATAGCTACTTTCGAGCACATCTCGGGATCTGGAGATAAACTTGTTATTTGTGAGTTTATATGTAACTTTAATTGAATCAATGAATGAATGGATGCAAGGAAAAAGTAACGTGATTCAAGTGATTGATATGAATGCGCATTCCTTAGTAGGGGAGGTGCAATAAATGATGTTTGAGAATACTATTTCACTGTACGACGGTGAGTAAGGGTACCGTGTGTGGGATTAACAGCCAGTGCGATAAACAAAACATTAATTTGTAGCGGTCTGACCTAAGTCCCTTGAAATGTTAATGATGATAATTTGTGTGGCAATCATTGTTTGATTAGGACGTGTTAGTCCCGAAACACTAATAAATGTTGCAGGTTAACCCACTGACGTAAGGAGGAACGAATATAAGTTGCATTGGTGGACTAAATAAATTACAGGGGAATATGTATTTTGAACATTTTTGTTAAAATTGTGAATGGTTTCTTAAAGGAGAATAGATAAATTTTGAATGAGACTAATTTCTTGAAGAAAACCAGCTCTGGGTTCTTTCGTAACCACTCTGTTAATGAATTACACATTCATGAAAAGTTTGTGCGGAAAATACGACAGGAAAAGAAACATATTTTTGCTATTGTTGCTAAATCTGCTAAAAAATGAAGATTTTTTAAAAATGAATTCGATCAAAGAATAAATCAATTTTTCTTTTGAAAAGAACATGCGATGGTAATTTAAGTAAATGGTAATTTCGAATAAATATGATATTTTAATGGAAACTAGTATACTCTTATTGCCAGGTTAACAGAACCACTTCCGTAAAATAAATTTTAGGGTACGCACGCCTACTTGCTGGACGATGCAATGTTTCAACTCCGCTGTCGAATAAATTTGCAGTAAAATATTCTAGTATTTTTCTCGCAGCCAGTTAAAAGTATTACATCGCCTGCAAAGTTTGCGGTCTGACACATAGATGGTGTCTCAAATTTAAAACCCATATGATTTTTAAATTCTACCAACCTTCAAATGATACCTGTTAAAACTTTATGACATTTCGATCATTAAGTTTACAGTTGTTTTAGTGACGCTACTTTTGTTAATTTCAAAACAATGGAAAAAAAGTTCAAGCAAAGCAGTGACTTGATAAGCATTATCCGGGCTCTGAACCAGGAAAATCAACCATTCATCATTGACCGGTATGCTGAATTAAAACGTGGTTGTGCCACCGATGATGCACCATGCCTGGACGCCCAAATGAGGCTGTGACTCCAGAAAATATAAAAAAATTCTCGAAACTTTTCAAAGACCGGAAAGTGAAGTTGCGTGAGATAGGTGACATTGTAAAGATACGAGGGCAAATCAATATATTCGTAGTATTGGTATGTAATTATGGAGTAAAAGACAAAACCATATTTTTTTTGTTTAGTTTTCATCTACAAGAAACATCTAGAAACAACTTTTGTTTTATTTATTTCTGGACGTCAATATTCTAAGACGTGTTGAGACAAAAAATAGAAAATGAATAAAATTGAATATCGTGCGGTAATTAAATTTTTTTGTCAAGATGAAAAAAACGCTAAATTTATTTTTGATTATACGTCAAAAGTTTATTGTGAATGTGGACCAAAATATTCTACAGTAACAAAGTGGGTTGAATTATTCAAAAGTGGTAGAGAATCGCTAGAAGATGATGAGCGCCAGGGAAGACCACAGGACGCCATCACGCATGAAAACATTATTTTGGCAGAACATTTTGTAGTAGAGGACCGCCGTGTAAATATTGCAGAATTATCGAGAAATCTCAGGCTTTCTTTTAGTACCACATTTAAAATTCTGCATGATCATCTTCATCTTTCAAAAGTTAGTGCAAGATGGGTTCCCTGTTTGCTAATCCCGGAACAGAATCGGAAGTTCGTGTTGAAACTTCAAGCAACATTTTAAATATGAAAGAAAATGATCCTGATAATTTCATAAACAGTATCGTGACGGGCGATGAACCATGGACTCATCATTCTGATCCGGAATCCAAACAAGAATCTATGCAATGGAATAAATGTGATGAACCTCCCCCTAAAAAGTTTAAAACTCAACAGTCAGCTGGGAAGGTTATGGCCACAATTTTCTGGGATGCAGAAGGAATTTTGTTAATTGATTATATGCCACAAATGAACACTACCACAGGCAACTATTATGCGGAAATTTTATACAAATTTAAGGCTGCCATCCGGGAGAAACGGCGTGGTAAAGTTAGAGGTAAGATTTTATTTCTCCACGACAACGCGCCAGTTCATAAGGCTAAAATTGCACAAACTGATCTGCGTGAATGTGGCTTTGAAGAAATCCCTCACCCACCCTAAAGTCCAGATTTGGCTCCTAGTGATTTTTTCCTGTTTCCAAATTTAAAAAAACAATTAAGGGGCCGAAAATTATCGAATAATGATGAAGTCCCCTGTCCGCTACTGAAGGTTATTTTGAAGACCAAAACAAAACTATTTTTTCAACGATTTAAATAAATTATTTGAAAGATGTAATAAATACATTTATGTTGGAGGAGTTTATGTTGAAAAATAAAAATAAAATGTCTCTAAATATATAGCTCTTTTGTATCGATGCTACGAATATATTGATTTGCCCTCTTATCAATGGAACGTGTTACTGTGTTCGTAGTGGGTACCGCGTTTGCTCACAATGAATAAAAAACGACAACGTGTCGATGATTCCGTGCGCTGTTTGGAGCTGTTTAAGCGCAATAAAAAGTATTTTAAATGAATGAAATTGAATTGTGAATCTCGTCCGAAGCGACCAAAATTGTATTTTGGGATACACATGGTATAATATTCGTTAATTACTTGGAGAAAGGAAAAGAGATCAACAACGAATATTATATCGGGTTATTGGAGCATTTGAAGCAAGAAATTGATAAAAAACAAATGAGGTCTCACCTCAAATGAAGAAGTGACTGCTTATTTTGAAAACAAAGATAAATCGTTCTACAAAAAAGACATCGAAATGTTACAGAGACGTTGGACTGATAATATCGTTTTAGAAGGAAATTATGTTGATGAATAAAATGTATTTTCCCCCCAAAAATTGTGTTTTCTTTGTTAGACCGGGAACTTTTCATGCAATGGTATTTTTGTCGGTTGAATAGCTAAAATTGCTTTCGCTATATCGCCATCTATATACTGGAAAATTGTCTGCGTGCTTTAGATAGTCGACAGTTAAATTTATTTTTTCTGCATATAATATTGCGATGGCTATAATCCTATAGCTATAATCGAATTAGGTTAGGAAGCGATAAAAAGGCTTCATCTAGTAAATTCATCGGCCACCATAAACCACAATCTTACCAAAATTGCTTGCCAATAAATATGTTGCTATTTTTTCCATAACCGCCACAACACAACACTGACTTTGTTTGTGGATATAATAAAACTGGTATTGGTAAAAACCAAGAATTGAAAAGGAAATACTAAGTAGAAAGTAGTGTAGTTTTCTCCATTCGATATAAGAACCGCCCAAGCGACCACATACTCTTCCAGCTGCCACAATACCATGACTTTAATCAGTTCTCGAATATTATTCCTTTTGAATGCCAACAACTATTAATTATAATTCTGTTTCAATTCCCAGGATAAACAAATAACAAAAAATGTGATTAAGATAACACTACCCAATAATCGGTGCTCTATCCTCAATCCTAATATATGTATGTACGTACGTAATATACGATATATCTCAACTTAAGCCGAAACAAATATATAAATTCTACGGATACGAAATATTATGATTGATTAGAATTTAATATCATTAATTGCTATATACAGTTGTGCTTCCAAGTTAAACAAACATATAATGTGCCATAATATTAGAATTCCTAAACTGTTTTCTGCTAAACTAAAAACATATTTACAAAACCATGAACTAAGGAGGATAGTATGTCATGTTTCAGTACGAGTAGGATGAACCTACCTTTTCATTTTATTTTGATTTGTGGTTATTTTAGGATAATCAACGTGTTGGTACTGGGTTGTGTTATGTCTTTCGTCACATTTTAGGTCATTAATACTAATAACGATTGGACAGTGAATTGTGTTTAGTCAATTTTCTTTAGTTGATAACTATGTGGTATAGGTTTAGATTACTTAGAAATTTTCAATGACATTTCATCCCAAATTCCCAAACAAAATAAAATCTCGACGGGACTTTTAGGGTGCTAATTTAACAAAGTAATGATCTATATATAATTTTTTTTTTAATAAATACATGATGATACATAAATACATAATGAACGTGTTTATGACGTATCATGATGTATAAGTAATAATAACAACGGGATGTACATAACAATTGAAACTAAGCTTTGTGCACATAAAGATTACATTTACAAAGATTTAATTTTGGAAAATCATACAACCCTATTTTATTGTGTTTAAAGCCGCACTATAAAAATAACAAATTTGTCATTGATAACAAACAAAAGATTTTAAATTTTCTATTATTTGAAAATAGGATCGATAAATTGATTAAAGAATATCGAAAATAGCGCAGCATTTGAACAGTGCACAAGTTTAAAATTGTATCAACATCTTTACCGAAAGCCTTTTCAAAATAATTGAAATTGCTTTTTTGCAGCGTATTATAATGAATAACGACAAATTCTCTAATTCCGTTATAGGTTTTATTTTAGAAAATTTGGAGCAAGCTAAAAACAATATGGAAATACTTAGTTATTGTTCTACTACCTTCAATAAAATCGAGCTTTTATGTGCCGAATATTTAAATATTTCTGTGATTTTAAAATTGTTTGTCTTTATTTTTCTTCAGAATAAAAGGCGGTATTATAATTTTTTTAAATTAACAGGTTAGAAGACGAAGATAGAATGAGTGGTTTAACTGTATTATGAACTAAATACGCGGACCAAATTTTAGAAAGGTTCAATGAACAAAGTACTGTTCAGACGACGCCCTACCATCGAAATTCAAAAGATTGAGCGTCAAGCATCATCCACTGCAGTCCGCAGCCATTGATAACAATCCTAGCATTTCAAGCAGACAATTAACGTTGAATACGGCTCTCGGTCAATTATCTTTTGGAAAACAATTTGAATTTGTTTCCGTATAAAATTCAACCTACAAGCTACTTGAATCCAGAAGATTCAAAAATTCCGTTAGAGTTCTAGCAAAAGTTGTTGGGTCTTGTTAAAAGCGATGAAAACCTAATGAATTGTTTATTTATGCATGCGACGAGGCGTTCTTTATAATTTAATCTGAAATATCAAGAAGCAAAATCGTCAAAACCTTGACCCAGTGAGGTTGCTTGTAGAACGTGTATCTGTGTAGTGTGCAGTATCCGCGAACTGTATTATCGACTTTTACGTTTTTGAAGAAGACGATGATAATGTTATAGCGAATGAAGAGCGCTGCCTAAACATGCTGGAAACATTTATTTTTACAGAATTACATCGACGACGAATACCTTTCCGAAGTATATGGTTTAAGGAGCTAGTTGTCACCGAACAAGGCTTGTAATGGCGGTTCTGGGTGAAAAATTTGGTGAAAAAGTTAGTATATCGTTGGCTCCCAACAAGGTCGTCTGAATTAACTGTGGCAAATTTTTATGGGGCTATTGTGAGCAAAAAGTGTATAAAACTAAGCCATGCCCAAGGCCATTATGGCAAGCAATACTCCGGGCGATATTAACAGCGGCAATGAAAAACGTTTTGATCTAAAACAAATTATTTTTATAATTCCTATGTTAAAAATTTATTAAAATCCTTCATTGAAAATAATGAAATATTCATTATTTTTGAGCAACAGTCGTTCCTTACCATGCATTTGTTACCATTGGCAGCATATGCACACATATTTTGTGCCTTAGAGCCTTGTAATTACCAATTTATAATGTACTATATATAAAAGTATTGAACCGATAACATTTCTACAAAAAAGATTTGTTCATTCCTACTACAGGACTCGCGTCAGTCTAATATAAAATACGCGTCATTCTAATATAAAATACGCGTCATTCTAATATAAATGGCAGTGACATATGCCCAAAATAAATAAAATAAACTAAAACAAACCCTACGATATCCAGAATTTACCATACTGTTAAAGTTAGTAGAAAGTTTCCAGCCGAAAGGTAATGCAGATAGCACCTTTGATATCCCAACCGAAAGATAATGTAGATAGTGTATTCGCTATCCCAGCCGTAAGATGATAATGCAGATTTTGTTTTTGCTATCCAAGCCGAATTAATATTTTATAGCCGAAAGATATATTACCTGAAAAACTAAGTTCTACTATCACCTCCAAATAACCAGAATAAAGCTAACAAATATTCTGGAAATGCAAATTACAATACACATACATACGTTTTGTAAACGTTCCTCTATCACCTTATGCAACCCACTAGTCCGGCCAACGAATAACTTCTGAGTCCAACGGACTCGAGTCCATCTCGAATACTAAACATACAAAAATTCGCAAACAACTATTTCAAATACGATAAACGTTCCTCTATCACATTATGCAACGTTTTCGATTAGGCCGAACTTGACCAACATTATGCCCTTTCAAGCACGATAATCTTGAACGACAGGCCATTCAATGCATTTTCGATATATTGAATTAGCGGTGAATTAACGAAATTGTGCTAAATTACACCCCTGCATGCCCTTCAGAATTTCTCCACGATTATGCCGAAGTTGACCAGCATTATGGCCTTTCAAATAACTGTAGTGGTATCAATGACAAAGCACGTTAATCTTGAACGACAGGCCATTCAATGCATTTTCGATATATTGAATTAGCGATGAATTTGCGAAATTGTGCTAAATTACACCCCTGCATGCCCTTCAGAATTTCTCCACGATTAGGCCGAAGTTGACTATTATTATGGCCTATCAAATAACTTTAGTGGCATCAATGATAAAGCACGGTATTTTTGAACGACAGGCCATTCAATGTAATTTTAATATCTTTAAATAATAAGCTATGCCAAATTACAGTATTATTTATCAATATTTATCACATTATAACCTATCAGATAGTTTAAACTTGTTCCTTCTTTCCTCTAAGAATTCTTTACCACATAATCGGACCAGTAGGTCTGAAAAAACGTTTTCAACCGTGTAAATCTAATTAATTAATTTCACAATTGTAAACACTACCGTTTATTATTTCTGCCGCTAATTCTTATCACATTAAATTTATTTTATTATCGAATCGGACATCGACCAGACACTATTTTGGCAAAATATTAAAATTGTTTAGTATTTCTGGTTAAATGTAAATATATTTTCGGCTGAAAAATTTCGGCTGATATGTTTTGTTAGATGTTCATCAATCAACGGATTGGAACTGATTACTTTCTGCTGAAAAATCTAAGATACTATCTACCTTATCGACAATTTTTGCTTTCGGCTGGAAACTTTCGGTTAACTTTAATAAGGTGAATTTACCTAAACTAAAACTAGAAGAGAGAACGAAAAAGGAGACCTCCGTTCTTCTTTTGGAAATGGTTTCATTACTCATTTGCATGTGTCAAGGCTATCATTTTCCGACAAACCCTACGGTATCCAGAATTTATCTAAACTAAAACTACTCAAACCAATCAAATCGATTTGATTTACGACAAGGAAAAATGGCACCTCTACTTTCCGTTTGGAAAGTGCACTTTATTGTTATTCTAAGGCGAATATTTCCACGTAGTGGAATGTTCCGACAAATTCTACGATTTATTTCCTATGTTACTTATAAGGGTGTTTTTTTAAGAGGTTGCCGATTTTTTTTTTGAATAAAACACATATAAAATTATGAAATGACCAAAATTTTTTTTTATTTGGTAGATAATTTTTTGGCATTTAACATTTAAACACAATTTCTGGCATATGGCTACCACGACTATTTTTCACAAATGTCATTCTGGAGGTCCAATTTTCCAGCACTTTTTCAAGCATTTGAGGGCGTATGTCAGCAATGACACGTTGAATATTGGTTTCCAAAGCGTCAATCGATTGAGGTTTATCCACATAAACCAATGACTTCACGTATCCCCACAAAAAGTAATCGAGTGGCGTCAAATCGCACGAACGCGGAGGCCAATTCACCGGACCATTTCTCGAAATAATGTTGTCGTTGAAAGTTTCTTTCAATAAGTCGATTGTTTCACGTGCTGTATGGCAAGTGGCACCATCTTGTTGAAACCACATTTCATTCATATCCATATCTTCAAGATTTGACAACAAAAACTCATTTAACATGGTTCTGTATCGATTTCCATTCACGGTAACGCGTCGTCCTTCCTCATTTTTAAAGAAATATGGACCGATGATCCCACCAGCCCATAGACCGCACCAAACAGTACATTTATCAGGATGCATTGGTAATTCTAGAACGGCGTGTGGATTATCTTTGCTCCAAATGCGACAATTTTGTTTGTTGACGTATCCATTTAACCAAAAATGCGCCTCATCACTGAAGAGAATTTTACGGTAAAAAAATGGATCTTCGTTCAATTGATTTAACGACCAATCACTGAATTCACGGCGCAAACGATGGTCGTGTGGCTTTAATTCTTGCACCAATTGAATTTTGTATGGCACCAAACCCAAATCTTTACGTAAAATTTTCCATAAAGTCGATGGACAAAGTCCAATTTGCTGAGCACGACGACGAATCGATAAATTGTCGTTTTCTTCGACACTGGCCTCAACGACAGCAATATTTTCTTCTGTACGAACTCTTCTCATTCTTGTCGGTGGCTTGGCATCCAAAAGAGTGAATGTAGACCGAAATTTGGTAATTACGTTCTTTATGGTGGTCTCTGACGGACGATTATGTGCACCATAAAATTCACGAAGTGCTCTATAAACATTTTTAATTGAACACTGATTTTGAAAATAAATTTCCACGATTTGAAAACGTTGTTCTGGAGTTAACCTATTCATAATGATTTGCCAAACAATACTGAGTAGAAATGCCACTTTGAGCTGTCAAAACAACTGTCATAAAATAAAACGACATCTATCGGAAAAACAAACCTCCTAAAAAAACACCCGTTATTTTTGTACTGCGTGAACTGCTGTGAAAATAATTACAGGTATTTATTAATTGATTAATTATTTAGTAATTTTTATTGTCAACATGTTTACAATAAAAATTACAGTTTCAATTGAAAATCACATAAATATGTGATTGCTAAATAGCAGTCGTTTTAAATTTAAAAACTGTTTATGACAGTTTGTATGACCTCGTTTATCACCATAAAACTGTTATACTATATTATATTTATGGTTTATATTAATTTATATTTAGTATTAATTTTAATTTTATCATATGTTCCAATAGTTTTAGGTTTGAAAAAAATAAATGACCCGTTCTCGTTTTAAATTTCATAATTTAATTTAATTTAAAGGGTTCTCATCAGCTGCCGTACCGATATTTTTGTTCTAAACGATATTTTGTTTGTTTGAGATTAATAATAAAATGTCCAAATACTATCAACAATTATAACTGACCCAAATGCTCCACCAGCACTTGTAGCACAATCCAATGAAAATGGTACTGGAATTTTTTACAAATTAATTACAACATATCGGCATAGTTCAACCCCCAAAAAACTACCCCTAAGGGGTGAAATTCTTTAAAAACCATATTTTTCGTTACAACATGCTTATCGCATTTCTGTTAATTTTTGTTGTATCGTATTGGGTATGATACTGGCATGTTTTACAAATTAATTACCTCAAATCGGCATAGTTCAACCCGAAAAAACTACCTCTAAGGAATGCAGTTCTTCAAAAACCATATTTTTCTTTAAACCATGCTTTTGGCATTTCAATTAATATTTGTTGTATTGTACTGGGGGTGGTACTGTAATCTTTTACAAATTAGGTACAACATATTGGCATAGCCAAACCCTCAAAAATTTCCCCTAAGAGGTGTAATTTAAAAAAAAATATATTTTTCATCAGACCACGCTTTCTGTATTTCTGTGAATTTTTGTTGTATAGTGGGGATGGTACTAGAACTTTTTTTACAAATTAATTACAATAAAATGGTTTTTACAAAATAAAATGCAACATAGTGGAATAGTTCAATTGCCAGAATCTGCCTGTAAAAAGTGAAGCTCTTTAAAATAAAGTTTCTCTGTGACCTTTACCTCTTAAATTTATCACAAAAGCCCACACCGTATCGAGCTTTCTTCCTATGCAAGAAATTGACTTAACTGACTAAACTGAATTTACTACAACAACCCACGCCCACAAAAAATGATCATATGTATCCAGCTTCCTTCTGGTCTAAGAAATAGGTGTCCTTGAATTTCAATCAAAATATATCGAACTTCCTTCCTATGCAACAAATAGGTATCCTTGAATTTATTATAACAGGCCAATTACAGTACCACCCCCAGCACGATACAATAAATATTTACAAAAATACGAAAAGTGTGGTGTAGCTTTGTCTAATGCCATCCCACACGCAAATTGCAGGTTAACGGGACTTGTAAAAAATTTTCTAACTGTGTAACAAATTTGTAATTAATTTGTAAAAAATGCCAGTACCATTTTCATTGGATTGTGCTACAAGTACTGGTGCAGCATTAGGATCATCAATTATAATGGTATTTATATCTATACTAATAATTAATTTATACACTAGTTTAAAAAGGTGGTGTAAAACTAATTCAATCGAGCAAATATTATCGACATTGATTATTGATAACATTCGTTGTAAAATACAAACGTTCATTGATCGTAACGAATAGATACGTTACATGCTCCTCCGCTTTAGCAGATAAATTATTGGCTGGTCTATTTGCATGTGCTTTTAGAGTGTACTGTGAGAAGTAATTATTAATGACATCGTCTCTATAAATCGACGATTTTTATTTAACTGTCCAGTTAAACACTTCCCGTTCACAACACTTATTCCGAGTTTCTCAAATCACAAGGATTACCACAATACGGCAGTAATACGAATAGCAATAAACGATATTATATGTCAGTACTTTTATTGTCGTTGAAGTTTTAGGTATACATCATTATATTATTACTATTATTTGATAGTTAAGTTTATTTAACATATTTGTGCAAATTTAAAAAAATAAAATTTTCGTTTACTGAAAAAAATAGCCGGATGTACGATTCTAGCAAATGATTTTCAACCCTAAATGTTCATTTAATATTCCGTAAAGCATTAGAAAACGCGTGCTATTCAAATTTCGTTCAATCATCTATCTATGGCTATAAATGATTTTTTCAGACGAAACCGAGTTCCTCTTTATCTACCCAATACTGTTATTTTATCATTCATGAAGTGATTCTGCAAAATTAATTTTTTCTCCCTAAAACAATTCGGGGTATTGTAACTAACAGATTTAATTTAAACAATAACCTGTTTTATTCAAAACCAAATAACGGACTAATTACCCGTATTTTACCATCCTGCTTAAACCTAAATGCCGCAAACAATTTCTGTTGAGAACCGAATAATATTCCGATGAACTTTCACATATTACGGTCATCCCATGTCAAACAATATTATTTCATGTCATGCCCACATCATCAACTTGAGCAATCCATCATTTAATAAAAATGAGAATCCATATATTTAATTTTGCTTTCCCAGAATCATCAGGCCAGGTCGTTGATATATATTTTTGAGTTTTCCTCATGTGTCGCAGTTGTGTGCTCTGGAATATACATACCAGAATTGCTTTTCCATACCAAATTGAAATCATTTTATTCTGAGAGAGACAGATAATTTATCCTATTTCAACTCATTGAATATCCATTTACGTATAACAACACACAAGATTTATGGCGAAAGTGATTATAAAATTAATTCTTATATAATTCAAGCGTCTCTATGTGTGTATCTTCTCGCATCACATAATATGATTTTGTAAATTTCCCTTTTCCTAAGTCGTTTTTCGATATTCTGCTATGCGAGCTGTGTGAAAAAGGTGTACGCGTGTAGGTGGTAGATTGATATATATTATCCAATTTAAAGCTTATGGAGTTTTATTGGATAATAGAAGATAAAAAGGTTTAACGACCTCGTAAAATTATATTTCCAAATTATTTTAAGATATTGCCTTTTGAGGTTTATGTGATTTTAGACAAGAAAAGCACTGTACGAGTATGTTGTTAAGGCGACCTTATGGTGAATCGACCAAGCAAAACTTTTAGCTAGATATTGTTTAATAAGTGTTTGTGTTTCAATGTAGCGGAGCCATCTGTCGATAGCATTTTCTTAGATAAGGTGTACTTTGCCTCCCTCAAACAATAAAATATAATAGTTTTCTATTTATAGCATACCAAAAAACACTTTACGTAACTTTTCATTCTTCCGTTTTTTAATATTAATTTCCTTTACACGTAATCCAATTCTCACGCATCCAAAAACGAAACGACACGGGTACCGGTGTTGTATGTAATATAGAGTCAAAATATGATTGTCATCTTTGTTTCGTAAAAAAAGCACGAAGAAGGTGGAAAACGTAGAAAAGTTTTTTAATGACTGTATTATCTTTTCATAAATTGGATTTTTTAATTTTAACTTTCTTGTTTTGTTTCGAAGATTTTTTTCTGTTTTTTGAGAGACAAAGCGGTGTGAGGCAGATTGACAGGTTGGATTAGGGAACGATATAAATTTGAATTTATTGTACGTATATATTATATCGTAGGGGAGATATTCAAATTTATTCAGTAGATTTAAAAAATATTATACATGTTTGAGCTACTTGTTGCAAGAATCGTTTTTGGGAAGAAAGTGGAAGTGTATTATGAACCGTATAACCAATATCGAAGCTTTGGAAGCTTTCACGCGATAATTAATTTAAAAATAAATTATCTCACAAAATCTTAAAATCCGGCACATTCATTTGTTTTTAATTCTTAATTAATTTTAAAACTCAGACATATTTTAACTGTCACGAATTACAAAATATCATTTATCACTTTGTGTTAAGAAATGGCGAAAAGAAAATAAAGTGGATGGATTATTGCGTTATCGTCGCACTATAGTAAAAAAACTTCATTAAGAACGAATCATTCAATTTTAATCAATCTATCCCTCATTTAACACAGACGACGTTAAATAAAATATCGTAATTATCAGCCATATGTAGAATATTTATATTGTGACAATTTTCTAGAAGAGGGCTACTTGATAAACGGTATACAGTTTACTTAGTTGTTAGACTTACCAGAGTATTGGCAGCTCAAGTTTAATAAACTCGACAAAACTTTACTATTCTTCTCGGTCTATGTATTGGTAAAACCATTGCCGTACTAAAAATATTTATTTTACTTTTTCATTTTTTGATAAAGAAAACTTCGCCCACAAAAGATTAAAACAATTTGATTTTCTTTCAATATGTTCGTCAACCTTTAAATCGGTACTCAACCACTCCACACATAAATAAATTTGATATTTAAAGCAATCAAGTTGATTAACATGCTTTATTTGTATGCGGGGGTTTATGTTTTCGAAGGTAAGATATATTTTCGCTTTACAAAAAACTGACAGATCGTATTTCGACGAAAGGTCAACAAGGGCAAACGCCCGATTTAAATAAAAGCGCGACGAGGACAATCTATTTTGGGATTGACCTCGTGATTTATTTATGATCAAAGAAAATTTTTAGAAAACTTTTATCGGAAATTGCAGATGCTGGAATTGAAAAGGCGAATTGTTCGATATTATGGGAATGCGTGATATTAGGACATTCTCTCCATGGACTTCTCCGGTCAAAATTGTAGTACAATTTTATATTCTCGATGCGTCCAGGTTACGCATCAGTAAAACCGGCGCAAAATAGCCGTATAACAGTTCAGTTCCCTGGCTAAAGGCAAGCGTTCGTTTGAAATCTCGCTACTGTTGATTCGTCTAAAGTGGTAAGTAGCTGAAGTGTGTTAGTGTGGGCAAGAAGCAATCAATATAGCTCTCTTAGTTTTGCCGGCGAGCAATACAACATTGCCTTTTCCATCGTGACATCCCAGTGAAGGGCATTCTCCAATCACCCCATTTTCTCGCAAATTTTTCGGAATGTTGCAATCTCATGTGTGTAAAACATTTTCAGATCCAGGAAGCTAGTGAGTACTCATAAATTTTTAGCAGCATCCTTAAACAATAGTACTGAAAGTCGCTAACGTGAACGGTGTATTTGCCGCCAACCCTGCCTTCACACCTGGGGAGTACTCTTTCCTCGATAGAAAGAACTTTCAGAGTCATCCTAGGCGGTTTAGCTGCTCTCTCTCTAAAATGATCTTTGGTGAAGTAAACCCGCTCACCATTTGACCCATGCATCACCAGATGTGCCATTGTTGGGTGTCTCTCATGCAGTGAAACGCCTGAGATGTGGCATGCCGCACCCATCGGACGCTCTAGTTAGTTTCACCTCACCTCTGGGATTATTATTGTCATCTTTTATAGGACGTTGAAGATAGCCTGGCTATTCCCTTTATTTATATACTTGCGCATATATTATAAAAGCCAGTACAGAGTTACAGAACTCTACATTGATAGTTGAACATTTTCGAAAGATGAAGGGAATAGAGGACCATCCCGCTGTTGCCTAGCATAACTTTCAGCCGCATGCAGGATTGTAATGGTCGTACACGGCCTTTACCTTCTGGTGCTCTCCGCCTGTACAACGGATACGTATTCTCGTTGGTTATGAGTATTTTTTAAAAGTGCCCAAGGGTCCGTTTTGATGCACATGATTATGAGCAATGCGAATCATATTTTAGCCACTGTATCATAGAGCTTTTGGTCAGCTTCTGGGGCTAACCCATATTATGCCATCAGTTTAGTTGGGGTCATATTTTCTTGCAACCACATCAGCAGAAAAACGCGAGGTAAACCGCGTTTCTTCCACTTGATCGAATACATAAAGCACCGCGTATCCCCGAATATTTTACTTTTTCTAATTAGAGTAACCAACTGTTGAACTTTTATTTTAAACACTTTAGGTGTCAAATCATGCCAACAGTTGATTTTTGACCGGGCGTTAGCTCTTGGGTAATTTCAGGCGGGGTTCAGGAGGAGTTACATGTGAATATAATAAACACATCAAGCTACCAGTGGTGCTGCATACGTGAACGCGGCCTCTGTGTAGGTACCGAGGGATGTGCACAAATGATGGCATGGAACACCATCATTTGAGAAACATAGATGCCCTTGGTAACTTCGCCTGAAGGATATCGAAGCTATATAAATCTTGCCCTTTCTAAAAAAATTATTGAATACTCCGTTGTCTTTCATATCGCCCGCGGCGTACGTGGTCTGGTTGCCCACGGTATTTCAACACGGCTTGAATTCATGCACCAAAATGTTGTTATCAAATAGAATTAAATGTATTTTTGCACGGTATATGTTTCTACAAAAGCCGGACAAAATCCTGGCATTGAAGCAATTATGACCGCTTCGAAAGACGCCATGTGAAAACAGGCATTGTATTTTCTGATTCCATTAAAAATACGCCGTGATTCGAAGATCCCTGCGTACAATTTTCAACGTAGCCGACTAACACAATCTTCGTGCCCTGCGACGAAAGAACATGTTGTCGCCTTTATCAACACTAGCTGCTACAGCAGCAATATTTTCCTCTGTACACACTCTACGCATACGATTTGGTGGATTGATGTCCAATGACGTGAAATTGGTGCGAAATTTTGTCACAATGGCGTGAATTGCATTGAATGAATGATTTCTTTCTCGGATTTTGATAATAAAATTCAATGATTTGTAAAGGTTGTTCGGGTGTAAACTTTTCCATGATGAAATAGCAATGTTATTAAGAACGATTGACGTTAATAGATGTCTCTAATCACGCGTGATGTGTCAAGAGCATTCACGAAAAACCAAAGAGCAAGAAAATCATCCGATATGATGAAAAATGTTCTTCTGCTGGGATAAATTCAGCAACCAACACTGCTAATTCAAAAAATGGCCTAATATTTTATTTCTCAACAAAATACGCCAAAATTAGATATGGTTATTTCGACAATTTTTTTTATTTTTATGGTACATAAACAAATACAGTAATACCTATATTATGAAAAATTAATAAATATAAAAAAGAAGTATTATTTAGTAAAAATAATTTTCCAGAATGACCTAAAAGTTTACTACAAGTAATACATAATTTGAGCTAATCTTTGAGTTAAGCAAAACAACCTAGGATTAGTTCACTATTCTAGATCAGTCTGCATACATTATTACAGACCCAAGTTAAAAATTTGTCCATCCGTCTGGATGGTTGGATGAACGTCTGTACCTGTATGTTTTTGAAAACCTTTTGGGCTCTTTGCCTCAAGAACGTTGGGTACCTACCAAGTAAATCACCCAGGAAAACAATCCAATACCATGCTATTATTTTATTTTGCTCTAATTTACCGGTGTCTATAAGTTGGAAGGTTTTGGATCAGGCAACAATTTTGACTATGCCACTTTAGTTCTTAAATTCACCGGTGTCGCGTTGGTAGCTTATTTTCCGTTTATTATACAATATATACATAATTATCGTATATCGCTGAAAAGGTCTTGAAGAATGGCGTAAAAGTTGCTGGACCACCTTAGTGCTCAAGAGGATCGTTGTGGGATTGGCTTGGTAAAATGTCTTGGAAAAGGCAACAATTTTGTATTCAGCGCTTTAGTTCACAAGTGAAATGTTTCAGTGCTTGTAGCTAATTATTCAATTATTATAGAACATATACGTATAGCATATCATTGAAAAGATCGTGAAGATTATCACAAACTTAGCTGATGCAACATAGTCATTCAAAACTACCATTGTTGCCCTGGGAGCAGTTGCGTTTTTCTTATTCCCATATAATCATATGGTATATCTTTTGAATTTTGTTATCAGCACTTTAGTTGACAAATTCACCGTTTTGGCGCAGGTAGCTAACTATAGATTATTATATTGTAGAATAGAAGTGTGTCATATCATTGAAAAGATCTTGATGAATATCGCAAATTGAACTGGAGCATCTTAGAATGCCATATAAAAAATTGTATTGCTAATAACAGATAGAATTTTCCATTCGTGAGAAAGGTTGGAGAGAGGGGGGGGGGGTTGTTGTTTTAAAGGTTTTGGATAAATCAAAAATAAACTTTGGTCTATAAGACCAAGGTATTGAAATCCTGATAAAAAGATGAAAAGTAAATCGGGTTCAAAACCACTTTACTCGATGTCTTAAAGGTGCCTGATTACAAAAATGTAAAAAAATTGGTCCGTTCATTTGAATATCTGCTTCGATGTATGTCTGTTCCGATGGTATCTCAAGTACGGCTTATGCGATTCAAATTCTTTTATCCCAATCATCTTGTATTTTTAATTTGTAGAATTGAAAGGCTTTTGCACGGTTAAAAATGAAAGAATAAAAATTAGTTTTAGCCCAAGTATAAAATTAATTTGAATAAATTTTATTAAATTCTTTTCGTAAGCCTAAACATTATTCTCGCTTATTAAATGATTTTTATTCTTATTTTGTTTAATGTTTATCCTTTTCTTTAAAACAAATTTTATTCCTTCGTGTTATTCTTTGCAAAATAAAAATTTGTTCTTTTAATGATAATGTTTATCTATAAATATTTAAACCTAACATATTTTAAATATTAGAAAAATTAATGGATTTTAACTAAATGGTTCATTTTATTCCAAATTGAATAAAAATTAGCAAAATAATTTAAGCTTTAAAGTATAAATAATCAATTTATCAATTTATTTTTATTTATTATTATCTTCCATTTCTAGTAAACAAAGAATGATATGCTAATTTTAATCTTACTCTTAAATTCTAAGGGCATCCCAACTAAGTTGCATGTCAATATCGATCGCATCATAAAAGTATATCAATTTATCGGAACTGAATCGCAATATATTGCGCTTTATTCTGTCCAGGGGCCCTATTCTTGAAATCGGTGGAAATTTCCACATTCGGAATATAATTTGCTTTACAATTTTTTAGATTATCCGACTTTTGCGTCGGCTACTTTAATCATTTTTTCATATGTGTTTGCAAGTTTTCTATTATTTATTTCCCTATTAAGGGAAAAATTCCGAGTGGGTAAATCGATGCGGAGTCATTCCCTTAGTAGATAAGTAAATAATAGAAAACTTGCAAACAAATTTGAAAAAATGATTAAAGAAGCCGACGCAAAATTCGGATAATCTAAAAAATTTTAAAGCAAATTATATTCCGAATGTGGAAATTTCCACCGATTTCAACAGTAGGTCATATAAAGCTTTCTCTCAACTACAAGAGATCATTACGGTAATCTCAAAAAATTTAGCGGATGGTTTTCGAAATTAGACGCCTCGAGTAGAACAAATGTAAATGTAAATACAGATAAAATTTGTTGATATTGTACAAGTAAAGCACGTATGCTGTAACTCTTGACATCCAGTTTACAACTAACCCAATAAAAGTTTAATTATCTAGATAATCAAAGTAACAAAACGGCTAGGAGAATGCAATTATGAGATGAGATACATAATATCGTAAACTAAAACATATAACAGGTTCAGCCTACTTTCAACAGCTTACTGTCTCCGCTCAAATTGATATCATTGTGATATGATTTTGTAGATAGAGCCGTTTTGTATAGATAAAACATTTTCCCCACATATAGTATAAATTTAAACTTTGAAATCTAATCTTAGCGACTGAGTGGGAGTATATAATACCTTTTGCTCAAATAATACCTTTAAAACAAAATGCAACACAACAAAAATTGCCGCCCAAGTGAAGGAGGCTTTAAACTTTCAATATTATTTTAGTCCTATAACGCAAATGACGGATAATCACATGTGCAATTAATAGATGTTAATTGGAGTTGCGACACAACTTGATTATTTGATCAATTTCATTGATGTACTAATGATGGCCTATTTTCCCCAATCATGTTCTTAGAGTTCTTAGATACGTTTGTATAATAATGGTAGGCCAACCAGCGGTTGAAACCTTATGATAAAACGGCTGATAATAACTGATACTCATACTTTATCCTTTTTAGTATAAAAATATTTTAGTCTTTTTTATTCAGTTTTGCATAAAAATCTGAACGAATTATTTAGCTTTAAAACATAAATTAGTATGCTTTACAGTACAGAAAACTTTTAAAATTTAAAATTTTATGCCTTTATCTTTTCTATTACTTTTGTGGGGAAGTAAGGGACAGCAATATTTTTGGTAAAAATATTTTGATTTAGTTTTAGTAATTTCGACTTAAAAATTTAGTTATCAGTTGCCGATCATTTGAAAAAGTTCTTCAGTGAATTAAGAGGTAAGTTTTTGTTTCTACACAATTTATGTAGTTTTTGATTATAATTAGCGCCACTTATTTTGAAACATTTATTTATTCTTAGCAAAAACACATGTAGATACATCTACAGCCAGCTCGCACTAAATCACACTACAGGAACACGGATGGAAATTGCCTTTTGTTTGAAAATGTACCGATAAATAAATAATACAATTATTTGTAGAGAGATGGAACTAAACCACGAGTTAGTAACATGCATTAGCAACATTTAGGTACATGCTAGGATTTTTAGGAATCTAAGTAATTCTCATAAACTATTGTATATATGTATATTATCAATATTTTAAATAAAATATGTTTTATTATGAAAATTTCAGCTTATTTTTACTGAAATTTCACTTAAAAAACGTTGAATTTTGTTTGTAAAAAGAATAATATTTTTCCCTGAATTGCATTAAATCTGGTAATGATTAGTATTTATTTTAATCTTTTAATGAGATAAATATTATTCTTTGTGACTGATTTTTTATACGCCAAGAAGAGCAAATTTAGTAATTTTCAAAGAGCAAACTCTATTTTATATTTGAGTGCTTTTGACATGCTCCTGAAGTTAGCCAGAAATTGCAGCTGAAAAAACCTGCATTATTGACATATTTTGTAATGGGTGATAGTTAGTACAAAATTCTGTTGATAATAGCCGAAAATTACATGTTATTGAAGTTAACAGTAAATTATCGCGGAAAAAATTTTTGTAAAATTAATATCACATAATTCGAATGCTTAAAGGTCATATGAACTGGGTGAAATTAGACCAATTCGTAAATAGCTGGAACCCATATTTATAATTTGTCGTGTTAGGGGCCAATGAATTTGAGTTGAGGCACTAACAGTGAACACCTGTGCCAAAAATCAGGCCATATTTTATGTAGCATCATAGTGAAATAAATTAAAAGATGGATGCATGTTTAGTGGTAATTTGTACTGGGTGAAGTTAGACCAATTTGTAAATAGCTGGATCCCATATTTATAATTTGTCGTGTTAGGGGCCAAAAAATGTAAGATGTGGTACTAACAGTGAACACCTGAGCCAAAAATCAGGCCATATTTTACGTAGCATCATAGTGGCCACATAAAATATGGCCTGATTTTTGACACAGGTGTTCATTGTTAGTGCCTCAACTCAAATTCATTGGCCTCTAATACAAGTTATAAATACGGGAGCCAGCTATTTACGAATTGGTCTAACTTCCCCCAGTTCAAATGACTTTTAAACATTCGAATTATGTGATATTTATTTTTAAAAAATTTTTCGGCGAAAATTTACTGTTAACTTCAATAACTTGTAATTTTCGGCTATTATCAACAGAATTGTATACTACCACCTGATACGAAATATGTCGATAATGCAGGTTTTTCCGGTAGCATGCTTATGACACTCGGCTAAAGAATAAAAATTTTCATTGTCCGTTAGATGAATTTTAATCTTTTGGAAAAAAATAAAATTTATTAAAATTAGGACAAAATTATTTTTATTTTGAAAGTATAAATCTTATCTATTTGGGAAGTATAATTTTAAACCTTATAAAAGGATGGACGTATAGTTATTCCGCAGAAGGGTAGGAAAAGAATGAATTTTATACTTTTATTTTTAACCGTGTGGGATCTCTACCTCAAGGGGATCTTTACCTCGTGTATCTGTCGTTGAAAATCACTTAAAATACCACCCAATACCCCATCGTTTGAGACGTCTTGAATCAGACAAAAATCTCCATACAACTTTAGTAAAAGTATAAATCCACCCTTTTGGCGCTAGTAGCCAATATTTCGGATATTATAAAATATATTTTCTTGTTTGATATCATTGAAAAGGTAAAAGTTCCATATGCCATTTCTGATCTACAAATATGCATCTACGCAAAAAGTTTCAGCTCAAATCATAATATAAGTGGTATTGGTTCTTTCATTGTCAGTTAACTTTTTAGGTGACATACTTTTAACATTAGATTGTTTGCCTACTATATTTTACATTACATACTATTGTGACGAATTTATCCCGTCAAATCCGGTTCGTATCACTGGTTTGTGAATAGAGTTATAAAATTTGGCGGATTACAACCACAATTCACGTAATTCACACAGCTTCCAGAATATTTGCAAAACTACCGGAAATAATCTTGAACAATTTCAATGCATGTGAAGTTAGACCTAACCAGTATAGAACTAACTTTAGGATTAGTTTAGCACAAACTTCACACTCTTGTATACGCGTGTGAAGTTAGATCTAACTTAATCCTAACAAACAAAAACAAACGAAAATTTGTACGTATTGGTTAAAAATTAAAACAAGAATGCCACTTAGGCGAAATATTGAATTTGTAAACTAATTCCAATTGCAATTTATAACAAATAATTAATTTTCAAAAATTAATTTTTTGCTAGATTTTCTAGAATTTTCGATTTTCGAGAAGTTAGGATTTTCTTAAGAAATTATTATTTCGAGACCTAATATGTTTATTAAGAATGTTATTACGTTTTAGATAAACATATTAGGTCTCGAGATATTCAATTTCTTAAGAAAATATTAAATTTCCATCCTAATAAATGTTGAACCTAATTATTTATTATAAATTGAAATTGAATTAGTTCACAAATCCAATATTTCGCCTAAATGACCTTGTTTTACTTTTTAACCGATACATACAAATTTTCGTTGGTTTTGTTGGTTACGATTAAGTTAGGTCAACTAACTAACTTTAAATGCGTCAATTTCATAATATTTACTTAACACTTACCATTACTGGAATACTACCGAATATACAAGAAATATTTCCACATGAAATATCCTAAAATGTACTAATCACTATAACAACACAACAAATAACTTCGACAAATTTTGATTAATTTACCAATTACAACACCACTTATTATTTATCGTGCTGTTCACTTTGTTAGACCTATGTTCACTCACTTAGTATAATCACCACTTAATACAAATATTACAAGTACAGACATTGTTTAGACCAATTCATTTTCTTTCTACCTTAATTTTTTTATAGGAAATATAACTTTTAAATATAAATATTTATAATTACAGTGGTGATTATATCTTAAGTAACTCATTTTTGTTGAAATATACTGTCAAACTCCATTATGAGTCCGTAATTGTTTATTTGAAATAAAAAAATATGAAAAATCACGAATTTTTTTCCTACTTTAAGTGAGCCAAGGTCAAATAAATGAGTCGATACTTTTCCATACAAAAATAGCGTTATGACGTTTCTGTAGTTATTCTGTGACTAAACTGTTATAAAACTACTTCTCTTGGGCGAGACCCACGCAGAATTAATGCCCAACAAGACAACGGGCGAGATCTTATCATTACATTAACTACCAATATATCCTTTTCAATTGTAGGAAACTTCATAACCGTTAAAATATTTATTATCAAATTCACCCTTTTTAAATGTATAGCTGGCTTTTAAAAAAACATGCATTAAGCAATATTAGATATCTGAATCACTAATATGCTTTAATCTGTAAGAAATTAACAACAAAAAACACCAAAAATTATAAGCAATCAATTACTTTTATTCATTATTTCGTTTTATTGATTTAATACGGGTCTAGTGGATAAGAAATTCCATTAAATTTACGCTTATTAAGTCACCTAAAAGTAATAAAATTAAACAAAAAAACGGAAAATTGATTTTCTCAACATGTACTCCATGGTTGTTTTACTGCTTTTATTTATTTATTTCGTATTTTTAATTAATTTACGTTTAGTTTGTGTATGTTTAAGTGTTTTCCATTGAATACAAAATACAAACTTCTAATTCAATTAGAAATTCTGCGGTTTACTGGTTTGTTAATTCTGGTTTCGTTCCCCCTGTTACTGTCAGATAGTACACGTTTCATACAATTATTATGTTAAATGTAGAACAAGAAGGGATAACTACTTATTTCGTGTCAATTGTATTTCTTCGGTCTTGTAACTTTTTTTGTACGAAAAATTTATTTTTAGTGCATCATTTTCAATTTCAATCAATGGAAAATATTTTAATTGACTTATTATTATATTTTTTGATCGTGCCATAAAATATTTTCATCCGCGCATAATATTGGATAAATATTTAATATAGGAAATATAAATTATAGAGCTAGTACTTGAACAATACGTGTAGCGCCTCAATCTACCTACAGACGACAATAATACCGATAAAATTTTATGTACGAATATAACTACTCATACTGTTATGGGTTTTTTATTTCGATCTGTATCTATAAAACCCACCTACCTAAATCCAATCAATAAAACAATGTCGACATAAATATTTAAATATGCGTCTCAAGGCATATTTAAGCATTTTATTTAGAATTGGTTCCTCTTATATAAGGCTCCTTTAAAAAGAACTTCATGAACCGATAGCTCTTCACATTATTATTATCGGTATAATAAAGAAGATGACGGTAAAGTTAGATCACCAAATATTATGTAAATATATAAAAAGTTGTAAGATTTTTTTTCGAAATAGATAATTTAATAACAATGAATATTTTTTATTATCTAACATGCTTATTGATAAGATACAGTTGAACTGAAAAGTTTATTTTTAAGTTTTGAAATAAATCTAAAGTCAAACTTACAGTCTTTATCTTGAAAGTTTTATGGTTGTTATTAGTAAAGGAGAATTAATTTTAAGCTTGACAACTTTTCTGTAATTCTAATCGTAATTAAAAATAGTGTCATGATTGACATTTTCTTCTGTAACATTTTTTTGTAAGACAATCGAATAACGAAATCAATAAAAAATAATAACACATTTAATCTGCTAATGTTATACATAATTCAGAAATTCGAAATTATTTTGTATAAATTAACACACATCAGACTGACAGCATAATACAATTACAAAAATGTCATTAAACTCATGGCACAACACACATATATACCATTTTCCTTTCTGTCAATTGACAGCCCCGCCTTCTTAAAATAAACTACGTACAGATATTACAACTTCCCAGTACCAAGTCATTGACGACATACTACTGACGTATTAGCAACAGACAAACAAAACAGCAAATGGGACTAATGTTTGTCTGTGACATGTCTGAGATGAATCGTTTATGACATTTCTAAGGAGAGTTAACATCGTGCGAAACGAATTGAGTGTAATGTATCTGAAGCGAATCGTATATGATATGACAGATGAATTTATGAACGTATATGGGCATATGTAATAAAAACATTTTGTTTGTTTGTTTGTATTTAAAGCAATAACGCACATGGTTTGCCGCCTTAAAATATAACTATTATCTGTCCGGAACATATGTTACTTTGCATTTCTGTCGAATAAAAAAAATAATAAAAATCCGGGTTATGTTAAAATTGTCCGACTAAAACAGGTAAAAATGGAGGGGTGAACATGTTGGCTACACCCGACTTTATTTTCACCATGAATGTATATATCGTAGATCTCGAATGACGTCATTTGTAAAGCGAACTATTAAATCTATCGGATTTTTGGTAAAACTGTCTTTTAAAATTCAAAATCATTATTCCTGCTTAAGGTTCAGAAAACCAATAAGGTCAACCAAGCTGTCACTTCCAGTGAAGCAATTTCAGCCATAGATTATTGGGACCTCCCAATTTATAGGAAAAGCTTAAGTAAGAAGTTTCATCTCGACCAGTCAATCCGTTTGGGCTGTACACAAGTTAGATTATTGAAAACTATTTTTTTGACTTCGAAAATATAGCGGATAGTAAATCTGTAAATCTCGAGGTCAAAATTTTCATACAACAAACAGTTTTTTGTTAAAAATCGTCATTTCCGCTTAAATTTTAGAAAACTTAACTGGATCGGCATTGTTGCTACTTTAATTTAGAATATTTTAATTCACATTTCTCTTTACCTAAATGATATACTTTTTAAACTAGTTGCAAAAACCGAAAAGCTCCAATTGAGGCTGGTACTTCCGGTGGACCAATTTCAGTCAAATATCATTAAGATCTTTTAATTGTGAGGAAAACATAAATACGAAATGAACTTTCAACTTATACATCAGTCAATTCGTCTGGACTGTACAGGGCCAAATTTTTGTTAAAAACAGTTTTTTGTCGAAAATCACCATTTTCGCTTAAATTTTTGAAAATTGACCTGGACCGGTATTGTCGCAAATTTGATTTAGAATCTTTTAGTTCTTAAACGTTTTTCTCGTAAATGACATAATTCTTAAAATATTTGAAAAACTATATTTGAACGAAAAAGTTTCTATGGAAACTGTGACTTCTGCTAAACCTAATGCGGCCAAGATTCACTGGGATCTCTCAATTTATGGAAAAAGCTTAAGTATGAAGTTTCATCCCAATCAATCAATCCGCTGAGCTGCACAGGCCTGATTTTTTCTTAAAAAATGAAATGGTGTAATTGTTGTCTTATTAACTAAACTAACTTATTAACTAAAAACTTTCTTTTACGACAAATTTACATGGATCTCAAATACATCACACTTAGTTTCTAAAGCGAAAAATTGAACCTATTAGCTCTGTGATAAAAATTATCTTGTTTAATCAAATATCAATATTTCTGTAAAATTTCAGAAAACCAACAATGTGAACTCATGTTAAAAAATTTAATCTTTAATGCAAAAATTGAAAAAGTTCAATCGAGCTGCCACTAGCTACCTAATTTCCCATGAATCTCCAAATTCATGGAAAAAGCTTTAGTATGAAGTTTAATTCCAAATAATCAATCTGCCTGGTCTGTGGAGATGCCAAATTTTTGTGAAATAATGTTGTTTTTCAAAACTCATTATTTCCGGTAAAATTTAAAATATTATCTGAACTAATTTTGTTTGAAATTTAATTTACAATCTTTTTATTTTATTCATTTCCAAAATAATTGTATAAAACTAAAAAATTTCTTAAAGTTGTCACTTTCGTTAAAACGATCTCGGCCAAAAACCACTATGATTTCTTAATTTATGGAAAAAGTTTAAGTACGAAGTTTCATCCCTATTAATTAATCCGTATGGACTGTACAGGGACCAAATTTTTTACTGAAAACCTGTTTTTTGACAAAAATCGTCATTTACGCTTACATTTTTGGAAAAAACAACTGGGTCGATATTGTTGCAAAATTAATTTAGAACCTGTTGCTCAATAACCGTTTCTCTCGTAAACCATATACTTTTCAAAATATTTGCCAAAACCCGAGAAGCTCATATGGAAGCTGTCACTTCTTGTTAACAGATTTCGGTTAAAATTGACTAGGATCTCCCAATTTATGAAAATTAAGCTGTTTTGAAGTTCCTGCTGTGTGAAGTTCCATTCCAAACAACCAATTCATCGGAGCTGTACGGGGCCGAATTTTGTTAAAAACAGTTTTTTGTCAAAACTCGTCATTTCCTCTTAAATTTTGTAATTCCAGACCGATATTGTTGCACATCTAATTTAGAATTTTTAAGTTTACAAACGATTTTCTCAAAAATGATATACTTTTCAAAATACAGTCGATTCCGCTTAATCGGGACACATCGGGATTGGTCCAATTATCCGAAGTTCCATGAAAATGTTTATTTCTTATTATTTTGTGTTTTTTTAGACTTTTTTTCTATGATTACTATGATTAGTCAATTTTTTTCCTATGATTACCGTCCCGATTAAACGAAATATTGGTCCGTAAAAGCGAAGTAAATTTGTGTTACATATTTGCTTGGTTTTGTTTTCGTTCTTTAAGATTTGTCCCAATTACGCCGCTTAAGCGGAATCGAATGTATTTGCACAAAATAAAAAGGCTCGTATGGAGGCTGCCACTACTAGTGATAGGGATCTTCCAATTTATGAGATCAATCTTTTCGTAACCGATTTTTTTGTTGAAAAACAGTTTTTTTTGGAAAAATGTCATTTCCGCTTAAATTTTGGAAAACTCATCTGGGCATATACATTTAACATACATTTATTTAAATCGAGAAATATCGAATACTTGTCTTACATGTTTCGCATAAGACACCGTCACGAAAGACGAATTGTAAATAACATGGCTCACACGTGTCGTTGAACGTGAACAGTCACTTAACGAGTCATTTGATAAACTAATGTTACTTGTCATAAATAAGTCCTTTAGTCCTTTTGTGATGCACATTTAGATAAAAAGTAAGCAATAGAAATGTACGTCTTTCATAAAAAATGATTCACATTTACCTTGAGAAATTTTCAACTGGGTTGAAGAGATTTTACTTGGTAATTTTCTACCTTGTAGTAATGTTGTAAAAAAATGTTTGATGTAAGTTTTGAAGATAAATTTTCGCATTATTTTAGTTGTGAGGATATCTAAATAAAACTCATAAGGACAAAAATACAGAATATAATATAAAGAAAATAAATTTTCTATTAAGACGATAAATAGATTTAAAAGCAACCAGGATAGCTGATTTTCGTTGATTTTTTCGTAATTTCATCTTCTAAATGAACTTCAACAATTTTCTTCATGTTTGGAGTATAGGGAGAAAAGAGAACAAAATGTCCTCCTAAAACATAAACAAATTTTAAATTGAGATTTATTGGGAATATGCTATGGCGCTTATACAAATATTCGATAGGCGTTAAAGCAGTTTAACAAAAATTGGTCGATGTTTAGAAATTTTAGACGGCCATAACTAAATGGTTTAAAGTTTTTTCATTAGTAGTTTCTGACAAAATAACAAAAACCTACACAACAGTCCACATGAAACCATTATACTTTTCACAAGAACCGAATTTTGCTATACATATTTACTGAATAAATTACCAAATTAAAGTAATTAATAAAATAAAAATATATTTCATTGTTGAAAAAAATTACACTAATATAAATTAATTATTTTACAGTTCTTCTTGTTGAATAACCTATATACGAGTATGTAGTGCTTTCACAAATACTCGGAATCCGTTTATTCAAACACCAAAAACAGCTTTTCACGGAAGGCTGTGTTCAATTACTCGATAAATTAATAATTAATATCGATTATTTTTGTTTGTTAATCGATTATGTAAATTTTCGAGAAATAGATTCAAAAAATTTTACAGCAATCTATAAATATGTTGGCTGCCATCACAAAAATTGCAAACAATCGATTAAAATCCCTGAGGAGCTCATCAGTCACAACTAATAATGGATTCGTAACTTAGACGAACAGCCAATACATTTAAATATATTTTATAATATAAAAGTTAATGATATTTTACCAGAAATAGTAGTTGTAGGTACAACGAAATTTAAAATTGATTTGGGAAGGGGGTAAAGAAAAAGGGAGAGGCTAGGGACAAAACCCGGTTCATAGGAAATACGTGACGACCTCGTTGAAGAAATTTGCGATACGTAATTTTCGAAAAATAAAGTTAATCCAGTTACGCTTTAGTATATAGAAAATGAAACAAAATAAAAATTAGGTGGCTGTTCGAAGCATATAGTAAATTCTAAGAAATATACTTTATCATATTATATTGCGCTATTAACAATATTCACCTTTGTGTTCGTAATTGGAAAAAATAAAATAAAACCCAGGTTTGGCACTTATGAAGAACTTAGCGTGGGCAGTGAACTCCGAGATTCATATCTATTCGTGGTGCGTCCCGAATAATACTATTTGAATCAGGTAATTTCACTGGCTGGATCTTTTTTACAGGAAATTCAATGTTCTTGTTTTTCAGTAATTAGACAACCTGTTGAGTCAATTTAAATAGTACCATACATTCTTATTCGGACATCGCGACATTTTTAACATGTAAGTTAATTTTGTTTTGGCAAAATATCGCTATATAGAATGGCTCTAGGTCGGTTCTAGAACGATTCAGTTAATAAAGGTATATATTTGCAAAATCTTGTGATCAGTTTATTTTTGAACATAAATTGGAGCTTTCAATGTGAGTTGCGCAAAATACAAAACGGCAGTTTGTTTCTTTAGTATAGATTAGCTTTAGTAGATTAACTGAGTGCGAAAGGACGTCGTGAAAATCAGATAAGTAACAAGATTTTCAAAATTTTTTTCTTTAATGTTAAAAGAATGTTAAATTTAAAGTTTTTATGATGTCAAGCCAAAAACCGCCGGAATAGTTTCACATTTTTCGGATGTGATTTTAACATTTTCCAAATTTTGTTTTTTAATTTAATATTTTAAAATGTGTAAAAGTGGTTAATGTTTACCTAATTTCGATGTTGGGATTGTACCGTATTAAAAGTATGATGCAAATCTCGTGCCATGATTTTAATCGGTCTTTCTTGATTACCGTACACTAAATACGATCCAGTAAATCCAACGTAGTAATGGGAAAATTCTTGTACTTTATTAAATTTGGATCTTGTGTTAAGGTTTAAATCACTTTTATTGCAATGGAAATTGTTTCTCAACAGAGTAATAGGGTGTCGATATTCGATCGAGTAAATTCAGTATTGTAAAATTCCTTCCATTTTTGCATTTAGACTTAAATACCACGCGTCATTTAATTATATTTGATGAAGATGTTAAACCTATCGTGATGTAATTGTCAAATGCTCCGTTTCACAGGTTCTTTTTAGAGAAATAAATACCAACTATGTAACAATCAGTAATCGAACTATAACATTAGTTACCACTTGTAACATTATCATGAGAAAAAGAAATTTGAAACTCAAACATTCAAATAGCGGTAGAATTCTACCGCTATTTGAATGTTTGAAATATAAGAAAAAGGAATTTTTAATTTGAAGAGGTTTGGAATTGCTCCCTAAACTTCTCTGGTTACCATGCTTGGTAATTAGTTGCAATTAATTATTCTTTACTGGACGATTTTCTTTTTTGATATTTTAGAACTAAAAATATTTTTTTTGATTACTCAAAAAATTATACAAACAGTTTAGGCTACTAACATGTTTTAAACGGGCTAATCCCTTAGAGAATGATTTCTTGGTTTAAACTGAAAAATGGTGTTTATGGTCCGTTTTTGACACTTCCTAGCTCTCAAACTGTTAAAATACAAGAAAATCATTTAACAATTATATACACTCACTTACTAAACTTTTCTAATATATTTTGAAATAATTAAAATTTATACGCATGATTATCCTGAACACATTTTTTTCAACATCTTGTAGGTAGAGGGACTCCCTCCTCACTAATACTTTTTTATTCTTAGAATGAAACAAGTAGTGATGTTGCGATGAAAGCAGTCTTTTTAACCTGATCATCAAAATGCTAGAAAATTGAAATTGGTTAGTTAAATAAGGTCAGTTATTTTCAGACTATTACTTTTTGGTTTAACATTTCTCGTTCATTTCATAACCCACATCAATTTTGCTATGCGAGCGAATAGTATAATTTCTGTTTTACGTATAAAAATAAAGTAACTCTGAAAAATGTTGACCTCGTGATTATTGCCGATTTACCGTTCGCTATGTGTTCGAAGTCCGAGCTGTGCAGACTAAAAGTTTGAGTCTGAGGTTCCAGTGATTTTTTTCGATATCGGTATATAAATTTGGTCCACATCAGTTTTCCAAAATTTAAGCGGAACTGATGCTGTATAAGATAGCAGAAAATTTCCAGCAGAAAAAATGTATTTTTGCTATTCACCGCTAGAGGCATCACTATCACAAAAAATAAATTTTTCTGCTGATATTTTTTTAAACCAGCAGAAATTTTTTGAAATTTTCAAGCAGAAAATAATAATACTTTCATAATTCTCAGCATAAAGTTTTGTGAAAAATCAAATAATTTATGAAAAAGAAGCGAAAATAACGGGTGTTTTTTTAGGAGGTTTGTTTTTCCGATAGATGTCGTTTTATTTTATGACAGTTGTTTTGACAGCTCAAAGTGGCATTTCTACTCAGTATTGTTTGGCAAATCATTATGAATAGGTTAACTCCAGAACAACGTTTTCAAATCGTGGAAATTTATTTTCAAAATCAGTGTTCAATTAAAAATGTTTATAGAGCACTTCGTGAATTTTATGGTGCACATAATCGTCCGTCAGAGACCACCATAAAGAACGTAATTACCAAATTTCGGTCTACATTCACTCTTTTGGATGCCAAGCCACCGACAAGAATGAGAAGAGTTCGTACAGAAGAAAATATTGCTGTCGTTGAGGCCAGTGTCGAAGAAAACGACAATTTATCGATTCGTCGTCGTGCTCAGAAAAATTGGACTTTGTCCATCGACTTTATGGAAAATTTTACGTAAAGATTTGGGTTTGGTGCCATACAAAATTCAATTCAATTCAGTGTCGAAGAAAACGACAATTTATCGATTCGTCGTCGTGCTCAGCAAATTGGACTTTGTCCATCGACTTTATGGAAAATTTTACGTAAAGATTTGGGTTTGGTGCCATACAAAATTCAATTGGTGCAAGAATTAAAGCCACACGACCATCGTTTGCGCCGTGAATTCAGTGATTGGTCGTTAAATCAATTGAACGAAGATCCATTTTTTTACCGTAAAATTCTCTTCAGTGATGAGGCGCATTTTTGGTTAAATGGATACGTCAACAAACAAAATTGTCGCATTTGGAGCAAAGATAATCCACACGCCGTTCTAGAATTACCAATGCATCCTGATAAATGTACTGTTTGGTGCGGTCTATGGGCTGGTGGGATCATCGGTCCATATTTCTTTAAAAATGAGGAAGGACGACGCGTTACCGTGAATGGAAATCGATACAGAACCATGTTAAATGAGTTTTTGTTGTCAAATCTTGAAGATATGGATATGAATGAAATGTGGTTTCAACAAGATGGTGCCACTTGCCATACAGCACGTGAAACAATCGACTTATTGAAAGAAACTTTCAACGACAACATTATTTCGAGAAATGGTCCGGTGAATTGGCCTCCGCGTTCGTGCGATTTGACGCCACTCGATTACTTTTTGTGGGGATACGTGAAGTCATTGGTTTATGTGGATAAACCTCAATCGATTGACGCTTTGGAAACCAATATTCAACGTGTCATTGCTGACATACGCCCTCAAATGCTTGAAAAAGTGCTGGAAAATTGGACCTCCAGAATGACATTTGTGAAAAATAGTCGTGGTAGCCATATGCCAGAAATTGTGTTTAAATGTTAAATGCCAAAAAATTATCTACCAAATAAAAAAAAATTTTGGTCATTTCATAATTTTATATGTGTTTTATTCAAAAAAAAAATCGGCAACCTCTTAAAAAAACACTCTTTATATGTTTAAGGTTTTGCGTATGTATAATGTTTGCGTACGTATCTTAAATACACTAAAATTACCATAATCATCATAATACAAATAGAGAAACACAAAAAACGAATCGCCTACCTTTATACCACTTCATAAAATTTTAGTTATTATATGTATGTGAAATGTTTTCAATTTTTTAACAAAAGTGTTAGAAAAACCCCCATGTAACTACTCTGGGCTTATGTTTTTATAGTAGCTGAGATGATAATCTATATACATGAGCAACATAAGAATAATGGCTGGCGTCAGTAGCGTTCCATAAATTTTAGAAGTCATTTTAATGTGAAATGTTTTCAATTTTTTAACAAAAGTGTTAGAAAAACCCCCCTGTAACTACTCTGGGCTTATGTTTTTATAGTAGCTGAGATGATAATCTATATACATGAGCAACATAAGAATAATGGCTGGCGTCAGTAGCGTTCCATAAATTTTAGAAGTCATTTTAATGTGAAATGTTTTCAGTTTTTTAACAAAAGTGTTAGAAAAACCCCCCTGTAACTACTCTGGGCTTATGTTTTTATGGTAGCTGAGATCATAATCTATATACATGAGCAACATAAGAATCATGGCTGGCGTCAGTAGCGTTCCATAAATTTTAGAAGTCATTGTAATGTGAAATGTTTTCAGTTTTTTAACAAAAGTGTTAGAAAAAACCCCCTGTAACTACCCTGGGCTTATGTTTTTATGGAAGCTGAGATCATAATCTATATACATGAGCAACATAAGAATCATGGCTGGCGTCAGTAGCGTTCCATAAATTTTAGAAGTCATTGTAATGTGAAATGTTTTCAGTTTTTTAACAAAAGTGTTAGAAAAACCCCCCTGTAACTACTCTGGGCTTATGTTTTTATGGTAGCTGAGATCATAATCTATATACATGAGCAACATAAGAATCATGGCTGGCGTCAGTAGCGTTCCATAAATTTTAGAAGTCATTGTAATGTGAAATGTTTTCAGTTTTTTAACAAAAGTGTTAGAAAAACCCCCTGTAACTACCCTGGGCTTATGTTTTTATGGTAGCTGAGATCATAATCTATATACATGAGCAACATAAGAATCATGGCTGGCGTCAGTAGCGTTCCATAAATTTTAGAAGTCATTGTAATGTGAAATGTTTTCAGTTTTTTAACAAAAGTGTTAGAAAAACCCCCCTGTAACTACTCTGGGCTTATGTTTTTATGGTAGCTGAGATCATAATCTATATACATGAGCAACATAAGATTCATAACTGGCGTCAGTAGCGTTCCATAAATTTTAGAAGTCATTTTAATGTGAAATGTTTTCAGTTTTTTAACAAAAGTGTTAGAAAAACCCCCCTGTAACTACCCTGAGCTTATGTTTTTATGGTAGCTGAGATCATAATCTATATACATGAGCAACATAAGAATCATGGCTGGCGTCAGTAGCGTTCCATAAATTTTAGAAGTCATTTTAATGTGAAATGTTTTCAGTTTTTTAACAAAAGTGTTAGAAAAACCCCCCTGTAACTACCCTGGGCTTATGTTTTTATGGTGGCTGAGATCATAATCTATATATATGAGCAACAAAAGAATCATGACTGGCGTCAGTAGCGTTCCATTATTTTTGAGTTCATTTTAATGTGAAATGTTTTCAGTTTTTTAACAAAAGTGTTAGAAAAACCCCCCTGTAACTACCCTGGGCTTATGTTTTTATGGTAGCTGAGATCATAATCTATATACATGAGCAACATAAGAATCATAGCTGGCGTCAGTAGCGTTCCATAAATTTTAGAAGTCATTGTAGTGTGAAATGTTTTCAGTTTTTTAACAAAAGTGTTAGAAAAACCCCCCTGTAACTACTCTGGGCTTATGTTTTTATGGTAGCTGAGATCATAATCTATATACATGAGCAACATAAGAATCATGGCTGGCGTCAGTAGCGTTCCATAAATTTTAGAAATCATTGTAATGTGAAATGTTTTCAGTTTTTTAACAAAAGTGTTAGAAAAACCCCCCTGTAACTACCCTGGGCTTATGTTTTTATGGTAGCTGAGATCATAATCTATATATATGAGCAACATAAGAATCATGGCTGGCGTCAGTAGCGTTCCATAAATTTTAGAAGTCATTGTAATGTGAAATGTTTTCAGTTTTTTAACAAAAGTCTTAGAAAAAACCCCCTGTAACTACCCTGGGCTTATGTTTTTATGGTAGCTGAGATCATAATCTATATACATGAGCAACATAAGAATCATGGTTGGCGTCAGTAGCGTTCCATAAATTTTAGAAGTCATTGTAATGTGAAATGTTTTCAGTTTTTTAACAAAAGTGTTAGAAAAACCCCCCTGTAACTACCCTGGGCTTATGTTTTTATGGTAGCTGAGATCATAATCTATATACATGAGCAACATAAGAATCATGGCTGGCGTCAGTAGCGTTCCATAAATTTTAGAAGTCATTTTAATGTGAAATGTTTTCAGTTTTTTAACAAAAGTGTTAGAAAAACCCACATGTAACTACCCTGGGCTTATGTTTTTATGGTAGCTGAGATCATAATCTATATACATGAGCAACATAAGAATCATAACTGGCGTCTGTAGCGTTCCATTATTTTTTGAGTTCATTTTAATGTGAAATGTTTTCAGTGTTTTAACAAAAGTGTTAGAAAAACTCCCCTGTAACCACCCTGGGCTTATGTTTTTATGGTAACTGAGATCATAATCTATATACATGAGTAACATAAGATTCATAACTGGCGTCAGTAGCGTTCCATAAATTTTTGAATTCATTTTAATGTGAAATGTTTTCAGATTTTTAACAAAAGTGTTAGAAAAACCCCCCTGTAACTACCCTGGGCTTATGATTTTATGGTAGCTGACATCATAATCTATATACAAGAACAACATAAGATTCTTAACTGGAGTCAGTAGCACCTCATCAACGAATACCCAAGGTAGTTACAGAGGGTTTTTCTAACACTTTTGTTAATAAACTGAAAACATTTCACATTAAAATGGCTTCAAAAATTTATGGAACGCTACTGACGCCAGCTATGATTCTTATATTGCTCATGTATATTGATTGTGATTTTAGCTACCATAAAAACATGAGCCCAGGGTAATTACAGGGGGTTTTTTTAACACTTTTGTTAAAAAACTGAAAACATTTCACATTAAAATGACTTCTAAAATTTATGGAACGCTACTGACGCCAGCCATGATTCTTATGTTGCTCATGTATATAGATTATGATCTCAGCTACCATAAAAACATAAGCCCAGGGTAGTTACAGGGGGTTTTTCTAACACTTTTGTTAAAAAACTGAAAACATTTCACATTAAAATGAACTCAAAAATTTATGGAACGCTACTGACGCCAGCTATGATTCTTATGTTGCTCATGTATATAGATTATGATCTCAGCTACCATAAAAACATAAGCCCAGGGTAGATACAGGTGGGTTTTTCTAACACTTTTGTTGAAAATCTGAAAACATTTCACATTAAAATGTTTTCAAAAAATTATGGAACGCTACTGACGCCAGCCATGATTCTTATGTTGCTCATGTATATAGATTATGATCTCAGCTTCCATAAAAACATAAGCCCAGGGTAGTTACAGGGGGGTTTTTCTAACACTTTTGTTAAAAAACTGAAAACATTTCACATTACAATGACTTCTAAAATTTATGGAACGCTACTGATGCCAGGCATGATTCTTATGTTGCTCATGTATATAGATTATGATCTCAGCTACCATAAAAACATAAGCCCAGGGTAGTTACAGGGGGTTTTTCTAACACTTTTGTTAAAAAACTGAAAACATTTCACACTACAATGACTTCTAAAATTTATGGAACGCTACTGACGCCAGCCATGATTCTTATGTTGCTCATGTATCTAGATTATGATCTCAGCTATCATAAAAACATAAGCCCAGGGTAGTTACAGGGGGGTTTTTCTAACACTTTTGTTAAAAAACTGAAAACATTTCACATTAAAATGAACTCTAAAATTTATGGAACGCTACTGACGCCAGCCATGATTCTTATGTTGCTCATGTATATAGATTATGATCTCAGCTTCCATAAAAACATAAGCCCAGGGTAGTTACAGGGGGGTTTTTCTAACACTTTTGTTAAAAAACTGAAAACATTTCACATTAAAATGACTTCTAAAATTTATGGAACGCTACTGACGCCAGTTATGAATCTTATGTTACTCATGTATATAGATTATGATCTCAGCTATCATAAAAACATAAGCCCAGGGTAGTTACAGGGGGGTTTTTCTAACACATTTGTTGAAAATCTGAAAACATTTCACATTAAAATGTTTTCAAAAAATTATGGAACGTTACTGACGCCAGTTATGAATCTTATGTTGCTCATGTATATAGATTATGATCTCAGCTACCATAAAAACATAAGCCCAGGGTAGTTACAGGGGGGTTTTTCTAACACTTTTGTTGAAGATCTGAAAACATTTCACATTAAAATGACTTCAAAAATTAATGGAGTGCTATCAACGTAGGCGATTTTTTTTGTGTTGCCCTGTATTTGTATTATGATTTTTATAATAATTTTAATAACTTATATTTTAAGAGTCCTTATACAACCGCAAATCGTTCTTTAAAGAAAATTTAATTTTTTCGTTTCAAAACGTTTAAATCTATATGTTCTCTTCTTTTTCATTAATTATTTGATTTTTCATCAAACTTTCTGCTGGTCAGAATTATTAATTTGCTTAAAAATTTCAAAAAATTTCTGCTGGTTTTAAAAAATATCAGCAGAAAAATTTATTTTTTGTGATAGTGCTGCCTCTAGCGGTGAATAGAAAAACACATTTTTTCTGCTGGAAATTTTCTGCTATCTTATACAGCATGCGGAACTGGCTGAAATTTTTTTTATTTTTTTTTCAACTAAAATCTGGTCTCTGTACTGAGCCCCAGGCTGGTTGATTGTAATCGGAATAAAATTTCATAAATAAGCATTTTCATAAATTGGGAAGGTCAAGTGATGCTATTTTGAAAGTGTACATTATGTGCAAAATTACTCTGAACTTAACGATCCTAAATTAATGTCCCGATTCTGAAAATGTAAAAATTCTATAACTGTAACTTTATAGAAATTGCTTACCGAGAAAAAAATACAGTGTTGTGAAAAACTAATTAAACAACCTGTAGACTTTTCGCCGCTGTAACCATATTGCATTTTATTTTAAAATATTATATGAAATTCGAGAAGGCGACACTCGAATATTGATATGAACTCGCATTATAGATAAAATTTACTATGTTTGTCTATCATAAAAATATTGAATATTATGTAAATTAATAGATCAAAAACTACAATTGGCATAAACTTCAACTTTTGTTCGTAATCTTGATGTGTAACTTTACGTCATGAAATTTGGTGCTGCAGAACAAAACTTACGTCTATAGAGCCGAGTTACATAGGAAAACCATTTAAATATGAATACCATTTTAAAACATATCGGAAATTTTGCAGTTACAGAGCTGTAACATACAGTTTGTAAATTAGACCATAAATTTGCAACAATATCGGTTCGCATCAGTTTTCAAAAATATAAGCGAAAATGATGATTTTTAATCATCAAAAATTCGTTCTCGTACAGCGCAGATGGATTAACAAATTAGGATAAAATTTCACACGTATGGTTTTTCCACAATTTGGAGGTACAAGTGATGTTTGGCCAACATCGGTGCCATGGAAGTGGCAGCTTCCCCTGGAGATTTTACGTTTGTTTCAATTATTTTGAAAAACATGTAACATTTACGAAAAAAATAAATAAAATCAAAATGATTAGGAATTAATCTGGGTAATTAAACTGAGAGACTCTTGCGAAATGTGATGGAAATCTGTGTACTCGAAGTGGCAGCTTCCGTAGGTTGTTCGTTTAGGCAATCACATACATCGAATTAAATTTTGTGTGTTTTGGCCATGGGTGTTATAATGAAACAATAAATTAATTTTAGGACAAAATAAACCCAAATTTAACATCGGCTCAATTGAATTTTTAAAAAAACAAATTTTGGAGTCTGTACAAAAATTAATTAGAAATTTTAAAAGTAGAATGAGAGTTGGAAATAACTTCTTCAAAATTTACTAAGGCTGCTAAATTAACAACAACATAATCCTAATTATTTACAGTATCGATAGTGTAAATAATAATGCAGTACAGCTAAAAGTTCAAATTCAAACCATAGTTTATTAGCTTCATTATACATAGATTTAAAATATTTTAAATTTTTGTGTTGAGTTTATAAAATGTATAACCCGTATTTAATTCCGGTTAATAAAGAAAAACGAACTTCGTTCAAGTGGCCTCCTCTGCTAGCCCGGTAAGCTGTCAATCTTTTACCAACATTTTTAATAACTTTTTCGCATAATGATGGTTCAATTAGTGATATTTGCGATGATGTTTTCTCTGAGGTGTTGAACAGTTTGAGCATTACCGCATAAACTTTACTCTTCAAGAAACCCCATAAGAGAAGTCCAATGGCGTTACATCGCATGATCTTGGTGCCCAATTCTCATTTGTTCTTCGAGAAGTTATTCGATTATTAAACGTATCTTTCCAAAAATTGATTGATTCCGTTGCTGTGTGGCATGTTACACCGTCCCGTTTAAACCACATATTCTGCACATGAATATCTTCCCTACAAAAAGTTTCTAATCATCTCTCGATATCGAGCTCCATTCACAGTAATTGCATTGCCATTTTGATTTCCGAAAAATATGGACCAATCACGCCATTACAACAAAATCTACACCATACAGTAACCTTTGTTGGTTTCATTGTGTTCTCAATCAGTTCACTAGGATTTCCATCTTGACAAATGCGACAGTTTTGTTTTTTGACATAGTCGCCAATTTCAAAATGAGCTTCATCGGTGAAGATAATTTGCTTGAAAAAATTCTCATTTTCCTCTTGTTTTTCTATGGCTCAATAAACGAATTGCCGATGTAATGCGTGGTCATTCGGCTTTAATTCTTGTGTCAAATGTATTTTGTAAGCCTTTAGTGAAGATCTTTTTGTAAAATATTGAACAAAGTTCTTGCTGAGAACAACGAATTGACGCCCTTGGTTCTTGTGCAACAACACTTGTGCTAACAGCTGTAATATTTTCACTTGGACGACCACTACAATGATAAATTCTGCAGTCTTCTGATCAATAGCACGGTTTGGCGGAGCATTATCTCTACCGTATTTTGAACGAAATTTTCTTCCCACTTCTGAATAACTTCCACCATATTTAAAATAAGTTTTAATACTGTAAACACGTTGTTCAGTCGTATATCTCCATTTTAACTAACCGGAATTTTTGTACTCGTCATCTGTCAAATAACATATGACACAAAAAATATAAATGGCGGAATATTTAAAAGAATACCTTAAATTTGAACACCCTTTAGTATATTTTTATTAACATTTAAGAACATTTTATCTAGCAAGGTTATTATTGCTAGATAAGACTGATTAATTGAGTTTAAATTATTTTATTCATCTTCAAATTCATTAGAATTATCGCCAAAATTTTCAATGTCGTCCTCATTTCCACTTTGGTCTACAATAGTAATCAGTACATTAGAATCGCGTATTTTAATGGCAATATTGTGAAGAATACAACCCATTAAAACAATTTTGCTGCATATCGAGGCTCTACAACCTCAGATGATGAAACAAGGAAATTTTTCCTATAAAATGCCTGCAAGTATTATGTTATGTTACAAACACTTCACAAAACTATACCGAAATTATTGTCTATTCTTCTTCTTGTTTTTATGTGCTCGATAGAATCGTTGTTCAATTTGGTCATATGGATTCCTCCTTCATGGTGGTATACGATAATCATTTGCAGAATGAGCGCTATCACGAAGAATTACCGCTGTGATTTGCAGAGGTCGCATAGAAACCATGATCTGGGCCACACACTATCATTATATGAAGTATATGTTTACCGTGACGATTTACATAGTACAATTCATTCACGTTATGTGCATCTATGCTAACCATCATTCCATCGATGCATCCAGCTGTTTGAGGAATACCTCCGGAAATCTTGAAATGAAGTGCTAAATTTTGGGCACTGTCCGGCCATTTGATAGTGTCATTAATCATCTCCTTCACAATAGTGTTTTTCACACGATGAATCTGCACACTATTGATGTATGATTGCCGTGCATCGTTGCATTTTCGTGATATTGTGTTCCATTTCCAAGCCAATGTTATGTTGTAAATAATTGTTGCAAAGGACTTAATGCATTGTTTTTTGTAGAGTTACGTTCCAAACTGGTACCAACTTTTTCTAGTGTATGTATTACTTAAACACGCGTCAAACCAAAACTTTTTGACGGTATTAATGGAAACTAATTTATAATTTATACGAGGTTTAACTAACCTCTCTGTTTGAACTTCCTCTCTTTCAAATAGTCGTTCGCAGCGAAACATAGTTTTTGTTGCAGTGACGACCAAAGTTGAAATTATAATGAGATGAAATCCAACAAAATTTTCTGAAAAGCTAGTTTTGATTAAATTATCGATATTATTTTTTATAAAATAGTTATAAAAATTTGACTAGTTATCACTTTTTTAAAAAACAATTATCACTTATTATCACGTTTTAATGTGTGATGCAACAAAAATTGATAAATTAGTGTCTTTCAATTATCAAAACTAATTGAGTAGTTTCTGCTATTCATGTTGGTGCAACAAACAATCTTCTAAAATCAGAATAAGTTGATAAATTCATTTTTAATTATAATAAGTGGTTGGTGCAATAGGACCCAGATTAAAGTAACCTGTTTAGTGGGGAAAAAGATCGAATCGATCATGGTTGATTAACCAGTTTAGAACATGACTAGAACCAAGGTATCACCCCATAACCAACCGAACATCCCAAACCCGGATAGCAATTTATTCTGACTTTACTACAGACCACTATCCTACCTACACGTAACTACTAAAACGGGATGAGAAACATGCCTCCTTTCGAGTACTTTACTTCAGTATAGTTTTACTGAAGTTATAATTTAAATGTCTAGATTAATATTTTTTCTTTTGAAAATGATTACAATTTCTTTTTATTTAATATTGTTATTAAGTAAAAGATATGTAATATTATAAAGTCTTTAGATCAACATTTACAATAAGAATTTAAAGACCGGTTTATAAAAATTAAGTTGTAGTTTGCTATGAAAACATTCCGAATACAGGGTAAATTGTTAAGAAATATCAGGGTTTTATTACGGAAGCGGTGGTGCAAGATAGGAGAAAATTACTTAAAATAAAAATTGGTCAGTATCGGGCGGGACGTTGGTGATGATCTTGAATGACCTTGAAACGCATAAGTTTGGCAGATATTGGCAAAAGCTAGATTTTTAAAATTAGAACCTATATTTTTGATTGCAACTTTTGATTAAGCAGTTGAAAATAAATAAATACTTATTTTTTGTTCGTACAAAATTTTTCGTTAAGTGTATGGCTTTAGAGATATCAGCAAAAATTGAACTGTATTACAGAAAAATTGTTTCCCCTAATTTGTGACAAATACAATTTGTGACCGCTGTTGTTTCATTATAACAAAAAATAAAAGTAAATAAAATCAATTGTTCTATAACGTATTAAATAAATTGTTAGCTTAGGTAGTCCTAAGTCGGAGAAGAGTTGATTTTATTTATTTTTATTTCTCGTTACGTAAATTGTTTTGCTGTAAAGCAAGTCTCTGAAGACTACGAAAAATTTTATGTAAAAAAAAAATATTTATTTATTTATTTTTAACCGGTTATTCCAAGGTGCACGCAAAAGTATAAAATCTAATTTAAAAAAAACTAACGTTCGTCAATATCTCCCAAACTTATGAGTTTCAAGGTTATTGAAGATCACCACTAAACGTCCTCTTTGATAATGAACCATTTTCGTTACAAAAATGTTATCCTATCTTGAATCGTTTCCGAGATAAAGTCTGGCATTTATTTGGCCAGTATAATTTGAGATATTTTCTTACTTCAAATAATTGGCTTAACCATAAAAATCATCATATTTTACCATAAATGTTTTTCGAACAATTGAAAAGTTGATCCTTGTGAAATAAGAAAGCAAATACATTAAATAACTTAGATCCTCTTCTATAATTAAAGCGCTTTGTACAAGAAACCTATTATTTTACGATATACTTCAAGAAACAACAATTATCTTCATAAATAAAATTCAATATAGAAAAATTATTGTAACGTAAAACGTTGGGGAAAGTTCATCTTCACGCTCGAATAAAAGCACTTTATTATACAAAAAGTATAATAACCACAGCCAACCGTTTTATAATTCGGTAGATCCATACGTTTTCAATGCTATTTTCCAAATATAGGTGTTTATAACAGCTCTAAATATAAAACATAAAATTCACGGTAATTACTTTTGAAACTACTTAATTTAGAATTTTTTCTACCATCATTTCTCTCATACTTTGGCGTCTGTTGTTTCAAACGCAGCAATCCGCTTTAAAGGTTGTAAATAATAAAAAATTTACCAACGATACCTTGGAGAATGGGAAATGGTGAAAAATATAGAAAATGTTTCAATTTTATTCTTTTATTCATGTACACTTCAGTTTTTATTTTTACCATAATCGTTTTCTTTTTATATTTGGGTTTTGCTGTTGTTGAAAAATTAAAAATGTTGTTTAAGAAAATTTTTGTTTTACCTTAACACGCTTTTACCGTTACTTCCTTTGTCTGCATATACTGTGTTGTTGTTTTATTTTTTTTGATCTCTTTAATAGATAATATTATTAAAAAATTAAAATGTTGAGAATATTTTTAATTTTTTAACTACGATACATCATACCTACCTACATACCTATATTGACAGCAGACCTCTACGGCAAAATGCCGTTCTTGTTAAAGTTGCAGCTATGTCGAAATATTAAAATTTTCTGGCACTACGTACATTTAATTTATCTTAACGTATTTCCTATTTCACACATTTTAACCTGTTAATAGCACATTCGATCAGAATTGACGAGTTAAGCGACTACCTACTACTACTCGCATATCGGCAGTTTCCGTTTAAGGCCTAACTTCAACATGGTCTCTTTTCGGAGAAGGCATCGTTGCTTTACCATGTTAGCCGATGTTTTGGATCAGCCACGGAATTTTGGTTTGTTGGCTTGGCTACTCAATTAAGAATCGGCCACGCTGAACGTAAACACCAAGAGAAATGTAATTTTTGCTGTTTCAGAAACAATCCAGAAAAAGTTTAGTTATTCTTAACTATAATTGTTTTTAATACACGATAATATCCTATGAGCTAATCAACCAAGATTAATTCCACGTCTTTGGGTGGTATATTTTAATCATGGTTGAGGAATTTTCACGTATTTTTCAAAACGTACTGAACTTCCTAATGTTCTGACTCCGAATGCAATGGCTTGATACTCGTACTTAAATATAACAGAACAACAATTTTTCTAACTAAATACACAAATAACTATTGCTTAGGACAAAATAAAATAAGTCCACTCACATTTGTGACGATTTGTTCCTTCAAAAGAATGTTAACCTATGTATTTATGAACATGTAACCCAACATTTTTAGGTTCGATGAACACGATTTCTAGACGCATCAAGGTTTTTTTCAGTGAAAATCACCTCTTTCACATTTAACAGTTTTATGATATTTAATATATTATATTTACTATTTAAAATTTAATTTTTAATATATTATATTTACTATTTAGAATCTATATCAGGTAAAATTGGATTTTGCGCAGGCCTGATTAAAATATCATAAAACGTTATATACCAACGGTAATGTTATCTCTTTGGGAAATTAAAATTGAAATATTTCATTTACAATAGCGATGGAAAGAAAGGAAAATGAAGAGATTTTTCATTGTAATATATCTTCAATGATGCTTGAGCCCATTGATAAATTGAGATAAATAATATTAATTTTATTTTATGAATGGGTGGCATAGAGTGGGGATTCTAAATTATGAACTAATAATGTGCAGATTTATCAGTTTTAAAGATTGATACGTTTTTTACGTCTATTTCTTTTCCTTTTTTCTTTTCTGTTCCAATATTTTTTCAAGGTAAAGTAGCGTAGACTGTTCGTTCGATTAAAATTAGAAAACTTTTTAATTGCTTTATAACGATGATTTATTAAGGTTGATTGTGACTTTGCATAATTATAAGCGGTTTGTGTTTGAAAGTTTATTTTCTGGTACTCAACCCTCTAAATGTATTAAATTTTTATTTTAAAATGTTACGATGACGGTGAAGACGGTTATTAAATGAAATGATATTTTCACCATACACGCTCTTCCCCCTAACATTATTTATTAGTATTTAATTTTTATTTAAACAAAAACTGTTCTGCGTGAAATTTGGTACACGAACCGAAATAGCTCTGAGGGTGTAATTATTCACATACACTTCAGCTCAACCATTATGAGGACAGGAAATTTCTCTTACGGAATTTATACAAATTTTAGGTGAAACAATACCTTACACTTGAAATGTTGACGTAACATTCTGTGAAAAAGCAGTGTGACACATTTTGTACAATTTATTTAAAATTAAAAATAAAATCGATTAACATCTGTTACTAAGCGTACACGTTATTTTTATTTCGTTTCAGAGTTTTACGGGAATCGGAGGAAAGTATTAGTTCATCAAATGTAAAACATAAAATTGTTGTAATGGGATCAGCTAAAGTTGGTAAAAGCTCGATAATATCACAATTTTTATACAATAGATATTCTCCGAAATATAAACGAACGGTAGAGGAAATGCATCAGGGTAATTTTTCGGTGGGCGGTGTTGATTTAACATTAGATATTTTGGATACTTCTGGCGCATACGAGGTAAGCTTTATTTATTAAAGTTTAATTTTTTACCAAAAAATGTGTTATTGCAAAACATGTTTATTTTTCCGTTTTTTGTCAAGAGTTACGAAAACTTTTAAGTCGATTGTAACTATTTTATTTTGCCATTTCGTATTATTATTAATATTGTCCAGTTTGGTTCAATGACCAGTTTTCGTCGTTTACTACCATATACAATGTAGTATGTTCTTTAGTTCTTTAGTAAAATTTTAGCAAGTACGTACTTGTAGAAACAAATGGAGGATCTCGAATACACCACACTTGATTTCAAAAGCGAAAAATTAAACTACCAGACTATTGGAAACATTGCCTTGTATAATCAAAAATCATGTCAAAAGCGTGTGTACTTGAAATCAATTGTTGATGCCCCTTGAGGTATGAATACACGTTTATCGAAATAAAATCTTTAGTTTATCTATGGTAAGGCCAAAAGGAAAGATACAGGGAGATTGAACTTCTGTACTAATCGTACACAGTAAGTTATTTTTCACTAGATTTTAACTAGATCCGGATTCCTAGAATTTCCAGTTACTTATCCAGTTAAGAATTACAAACTTCATAATCTAGTTATATATTTTGTAGAGAAAAACGAGAATTTCAATAAATCCGATAATTTAACTGTTTATGTAATTATTCCACCAGACTTTACAGCGGTAATAATTAAGTTTGGATTAGTTAAACCTACGGAATAACTAGCGGAAATATCGAATTAACAGTTAATATTTTGGTTAAAATATCGGAACATGCAGATTTGCCCACTTAAAATCCAGCTAAAACATCTGCTTATTCAGCTTCTCCAACAAGAGATATCTGGTTTAAATGACCGAATTTACAGATCCATCAGCTTGAAATCTAGCTAAAATATCTGCTTATTCGGCTACTCTAACTAGAGAAATCCAAGGTTTAAATAACTGAGCTGACAGATTCATCAGTTTAAAATCTAGCTAAAATACCTGCTTATACGGCTGCTCTAACTAGAGGTGCGCTAATTTAAATAACTGCGCTTACTCCAACTACAAGTATTTTTGTTTAAGAAACTGCACTTACAGATTCATCACCTAGAAATCTAGCTAACATATCTTCTTATTCGGCTACTCTAACTAGAGGAATCCAAAGTTTTAATAACTGAGCTGACAGATTCATCAACGTGAAATCTAGCTAAAATATCTGCTTATTCGGCTGCTCTAACTAGAGATACCCTAATTTAAATAACTGCACTTACAGATTCATCATCTAGAAATCTAGCTAAAATATCTGATTATTTGGCTACTCTTACTAGAGGCATTTTAGTTTAAACAACTGAACTTAAAGCTTCATCAGCTTGAGCTAGTGAATATTGACGAAAACCGAAAAAAAAAATAAAAGATTATTTATTATTTTGATTTAGAATTTTTTTTTATTTTTTTGTACAGCTTTATGCAGACATACTAAAATGTACATACATATGTATATGTATGCAGATTCAGTGCATTGCGCAAAAATAATTATTATATATTTCTATAAAACATTTTTATTTTTAATATTTTCATAAAAACTTAAATTCAAACCTAGCGAATTAACTTTTCCAATCTTAAAAATTAGAGCAACAAAAAAATTCAAAAATTTCGTTAAGTTTTTATCATACTTCAGATTATAAACATGGTGAAGTTTATATAGGACGTCAAATGCTTTAATAGAATCTTCACCGACGTCGATAGTAATTCCATCAACGAGAACATAAAAATGTCCTCCGCCAAATTTCTCCTCAGTTGAGCGACACACAATTATTGGTTGAGTTTGCCGATTGTTGCTTGCAAATTCTTCCATCCCTATTTGCATCTAAATATAAGAATAAAGTAAAAAATATAATAATTTTGTTTTTCTAGCTAAATAGTTTTAAAACTTACATTTGTCCACTGTATTAATGGCTTTAGATTATTAGAAATTGTTTCTGTGTTCCATTCATTAAGATCATCCGCTAATTGTCCATGAACCCGTTTAAGCTGTCGATTTGGAAGTTTGTGCAACAGAGTGGCTAAAGCTTTAATAAAGTCTAAATGAAAGAATGTTAAAATAAAAAAATACATGAAAAACTTTGAAAAATCATGGTGACTTGCCGATTGAAAATTCATTCTTATAAATGGAATTTATATTAATTGCAGGCACAAGAGCTACAAAATTATCAATTTTTCCTTTATGTGGAATAAATTTTTCAAAATCATTAGTAATCTGAAAAGAAATAAAAAAATAATTAAATACAAGTTTGCACTATTAATGACATTTATTTCTCCTCCTACCAAGGCACCTTCATATGCAATTATTTGAGAGAACTCTTCGAAAATTTCTCTGAAGGATTTTCCCTTTGCTATCAATGTTTTCCTCTGCACTATATATTTCGTCATTAACCCTTCTATTAATTTAAAATTAGTGTTCGTTGGTAAAATAAGTTTAACTCCTTCTGTGTCGCTTGTTGATTCTTCCGCGATGCTAGGGGGATTTGTCCTTTTTTAAGTTTTTCTTTTGTTCTGGTTTTAAATTCAAGCGTTCATTTTCTAACCGGTATTCAATTCTGCCAGCTGCTTTATCCCCATTTTTTGATCCTTTCGGATCAAACCATAAAGCCTAAATGAATTAGAAAATGTTTTTAAAAGCAAAAAAAAAAATTTAAAGTAAGCAATTCATTTCAATTAAAACAACTTACATGTGCTGATTTGTCCTCGTAAACATATTGTCCTAACTGCCGGAAGCTTAACACTATCGCTTTACCTAGATTTTCTTTGCTCAATGATGACGGGTAACTTCAAATATTAAAAATTATTCATTAATTTTGTAAATTTATTGTTTTTATGTATTATATGATTACGTACTACCCGCAAATTTTAATGAGATCAGCAACAACAATTTGGTTGAAGGATTTAAGGTCTTTAGGATCAAGATGTTCTCCATTAGCTAGCTTTTCCGCAATGTTGGCTCCTTTAAGATTATTTTGAAGAACAGCCATCAAATTCCGGTCCTTTGAATAAAAAAATTGCATCATTAATATACAGCTTTTGTAATAAAACTATTTATTAGGTATTGGAAATAAAACTTACAGATTTATACGTCCGATTCTCCAAGTCGCCAAAACAATCTGTAGACGAAGCTTCAGAATTAGTTGGTGTGAGAATGGATTGTGAACTGGAGCAACCAGAGGCGTTATCAAACTGGCTTTTAAATCCTGCTCTTGTATGTCTGGCGCAGTAGATTCGTCAATACCTTCAGCTGTATTAAGTTAGTAGTTAGTATTAAAGATTGTCACCGTAACGTTTTTTCTTGACGAACTAACTTAACAGTTATGAAAATTAATTTAAAATAAATTTTAGAAATGAACATTACTTAAAACAAGAAAAACTTAATATTGTAAATTATTATGTATACCGATTTTAAAACTTAAATTGAATTTTGGTAATGTTAGATTAAAAAGAATAATCAAAATTTCTAGATACTTAATAGCGATATATTTATCCAAATCCCCAATTATTTTCCAGAAAACATTGGGGGTTCTATCTTTAATTACTGAAATAGGTATTACCCTAATATCTTCCGAACTTTTACGGTTATAACTTACTCGAAAAGCATTTAGGTCATCAACAAATTCTAATATATTGATAATAGTATAATTGAAGTAAATAATTTCATTCAACGCAAATATTTCATTTATAAGCCCGAATCATGGAAAAGGGCTGGGAATGTTGGCATATTTTTCATCTAATGTAATAATGAAGTCAGAACGATATTCGACATTGTTTAAAAACACTGATTTTATTAAAGTAGCATAGGTTTCCCAACAATTCTCAGAACATTTTTCAACAATGAAGTTTTTACTAAGGAATTCAGTCGCATTTAGAAATTTACATGACATTTTAAAAATCGTCTCAGTTTCGAACTTCGAAGATGTAATATAACAGTTCTGCTTTAGACCTTGTCTCTTCATTACACTCTTAGGAATTTTCTTAAAATTATTTCCACTAATAACTTGTCTTTTTAAGGGACTATGTTTACTTTCGTACAGGGGCCCTCTTTGTAGAATATTTGATGGATAATGCAAAATATAGTGATGTTTATTTATCTTGGTTTTATTAGGAAATAATTTAAGAAAAAGTCTGTGATGACAATGAATTAAATCAGATAATGCGCATACGTCAAAATGTGTAACGTGGCTACTGAAAACTATTTCTAATATTTGTACTTAGTACACTATCAATGTGACGTAGTCGTAATCTTCATCAGGAATATATTGTTTAATCATAAAAGGAAGTGCCCTTAACAGTAACCAATACTGAACTGCTTTTTGTTTTAATTTGTTTCCATTTGATTTTAACATTGCAGCTGTGAAATTCGGGCTGGGTTTATTTTTGTTTTCGATGTATCCATAGTGAAAGGAATTAATTCTATTATTCAGTGTTTCAATTGTAAAATATTTTTGAATGTTCACGAAAAAATTAAGCACTAATTTCAATTCCATAGGTGCGATACCTTCTGATATATCATGAAAAGCATCCAAAGTAAAACTTTTTGCATCAATATGATCACGTCATTATATCTCATTTATACACATGGAGTTTGATAGATACCTACATATATAAAAATAATTACCGAAGATTGTGTTGGCTACACTAACAATTCAATGTAAATATGATTTTTTTTCATTTTTGGTTTGTTTCTGCACCAACACATTTATACTTCGTTATTTAAAAAAAAAATACTATTGAAAAAATTGCCAATACATTGTTGTTTATTTCATATGTGTTGAGTTAGCACATTGCACCTAGAATTCTACAGGCCACACTGCTTTCTATGTCATCAAATTTATGTCTACAGTTAGTTCTTTGAACTATAGACGGCAGTCACGTTCATAAAAAGAATAAACGAAAAGAAACAGAAAAAAGAAAATATCTATACGAGTGCTAAAAGTAAGGTTATGTCTTCCCTTAAATTACACGAAATGTGTACACATTTTGTACGTGTTTACATATTTAACACAATTTAAAATGCATAATTTTATAATAATAATATGAATTAATACTTACCTATAGCTTTTTATTAAATTTTAAAATATATTATTAGAATTTTTTTTTTGTTGTTTGTTTACAATTTTTTTTTATCAATTCAATATGACAGCTTACACACAAAAAAAATTAAAACAATCTTTATAATTTTAGTGCTGCGTACAATAGTCAAAGAAGGAACTGACGACATAAATTAACGTCATATAGCAAAATGTTTAAAGCAGTGTGGCCTGTAGTATTCTAGGTGCACTGGTTAGCAGGACCTTAGTATATTCTGTACGTACGTATGTACATTTCACATAGAAACTCATAAAAACAAATTGTTGGTTATCTGTTAGTATCTTTGGTGTAACATTTTATTTATTTAATTTTTTTTGATTTATTTCAATTTAGACAAGCTTAAACATTGTTCTTTTTCTAAACTGTTGATTATTTATTTAAAAATTGTATGAAAAAACTAAACATATCCTTATTTAAGTTAATATTGCTCGTGAAAATACGCCTGCAAATTTTTAAATTTTTGTGGGGGGAGATGCACAAATCTGGTGTTATTATGTTTATTTGCGAGTAGTGTCCGTACTCCGTATTTTAATATTGGTTGAATAAATCATCCGTTAACCTTTACAACATTTTTAGATTTTACCGACCAAATGTCACAGTGGTTTGGCGTTTGAATCGACAAAGCTTTGGCGTTTGAATCGAGAGGTACGGGGTTCGAATCCCTATAAGGGCAGGATGCAAAAGGAAATTTTCATCAGCAAATTACGATCTATCGGCCTGCAAAACTCATGGGCCGACCCATCTTCCATGTCCAGTACTATAGGTTGGCATGGAGCTATGCAATGCGCAGATGGTAGCGTAAAACGGTCCTATAGCCGTACGTTTTCGATTTTGCATAACTGAGTAAGGTAGGACGGGAAAAACAAAACCACGAAAGAGTTGGGAGTGCTTCGACCCCAGAACAGACTGCAGGGATTAAAAAAAAAAATTTTAATTTTGTCGTTCTACATTTTTAGTTTTCTGTTTTTGGAAAACAAAAATTGAAATTAGCTTAGAGGAAATTATTTTTATATTATTTACTTTAATTTTAAATTAAATTAATAAGTTTCTCTAAATGGTTTGACCTTATGTATTTGTTTTCAATGTGATTAAAAACAAAAAAATATCAAAATAAAATGTTTATTATTTGCTCTCGGTCCTTCTTATAATAGTTCGTGGCCTTTTTCCCGGTAGATGCCTTTACATTCATAATGTCAGTAATCATTGAGCGTATCGGACAATTGTGGGTGTTTGAAAGGTAACATTTTAACTTGTACTTTGACATACAAAACATTAAAATCGGTGATGTGAATAAAAAGTTACAAAATTTTTAACGTGGAGATAAATAACGAAAAAATTCGATATATTTTACAATTTTATTACGACAAAGGTAAAAACACGCCTCAGGCTTGCGAAAAAAATTGTGCTGTTTATGGAGAAATGGTTTAAGCGCTTTCGTTCTGGAAATATGGATGTCAAAGATGCACCTCGCTCTGGTCGACCAACCACTGGAAAAGTCGATGAAATCATGCAGAAAATTGAAGAAGACCGGCATATAACTAAATATTGATTAAAACCAGTTTTAAACTTTTAAAATTATTAAAGTGAATAAGATACGACAAGATCATGGACGAAACAAGGTGAAGCTTCCCAAACGGTATCAAAGCCAGGATTGACTCCAAGAAAGGTAATGCTGTGTTTGGTGGGATTGGAAAATAATCGTGCATTATGAGGTGCTGCGCCGAGCCAAACGATTGATTCTAAGCTTTAGTGTCAGCAACTAATGCGTTTAAGGCAAGCAACTCAGTTAAAACGTCCAGAATTGATCAGCCGAAAGGGTGTTGTGTTCCATCATGATAACGCTAGACCACACACATTATTGATGACCCGGCAGAAACTGAGACAGCTTGGCTGGGAAGTTTTGATGCACCCACCATATAGTCCTGGCCTTGCACCAATGAGTTGTCTCGATTTTTTGCCTCTAAACTACAGAAGTTCTTCAGTGATGGGGTCATGGCTCTACCACAAAAATGGCAAAAGGTTATCGATCAAAATGGCACATATTTGGTTTGATAAAGTTCATTTGAAATAAAAAAATTCTTTGTTTCAATGTCACCCAAAAAAGGCCACGAACTTTTTCCGTAACCGTTTGTTGTTGTCCTTTTTTACACATATAATTTATGGTATCAGATACAGTAACAACCCGCATCTGAACAAAATGCGTTATTATTTGACTATTTATTTATTTTAAATGATCAATTAGGTATTTAATTTAATTTGGAAAAACAAGCGTATTACAGACATACGATTACGATAAAAGTATATAACGAATTTCGGTTTGGTGCCTCTTCCTTTTCCCGTACCCGAGGGTGTCAGGTTGCACTACCCTATATTCATTATAAACCAGTTTGTGAAAACTGGTTCAATTGGAAAGAGGTGAATAGATGTTTACCTACACCTTCATAACACATTGATCGAAACAAAATTAATCATAAAAAAAAAATACGAGACATTGAAAAAATATAAATAGAAGAAGAAGAGATTATGGGGGGAGGGGTTATTTGTTTGTGGATTATCACGAGACGTACACGCGGCCAGGTAAAGCAAAAGCTTAATAATAAAAATATCCATATTAAACAAAAAAAATATGTGATTAAAATCGATATAAAATCAAAAAGGGTTGTATGGATCCTAATAAATAAATCTTACGCTAAAGTTATTAAAATAATTGTGAAACTAATTTTGTGATTAATAAAAAAAGTTTTATTTTTTTTTATAAAGAAGAACAATATTGTAAATAAATGTATAGATAAAAGAAAACTGGTGCACGATGAATAATTATTCGACTATAATAAAGTTATAGAAAAATTGTAATTAACTTAGTTTTTTTTGCGAAAGAGAATATACAGTGCGTAAAAAAATTCTCAGTCTAAAGAATGTGTTGTGCTTAAACCATCATATTATCTCCAAAAGCACAATCGTCGTACTATACCCGCTATATACATATCTATATATGCCCAGTAGCTGAAACTTGACGTTCGATATTACCGTTGGTTCGCTTTCTTCGGCATAGAACTTATATCTTCCGTATTCAGTCAAGCGACTAGTCAAGTGAATTCATTCGCCGTGGGTGATATTTGGTTGTTCGAGTAAAAATTAAATCCAGCGATACTAATTCTTCCAATAACATCTTTTATACGTGGCGATACAGTTCCTGATTTAAAGAAAATCGTTATAATTGGATAATGCCAGCAATCATTGAATCAACCGTAGAACCAAATGATGTAAAGGACACCATCATCATCAGGTTAAATAGGTGACGTAATTTATTAATTTTTTTTTATGAACATTATTTTTTAAATTAAATTTTATAGTTTAGTGCATGCATTAGGATTAGTAATTTTCAGTTTATTTTGTTCTTCCATTCATAAATTATAAAATTCAAACACATACACCCTTACTAAATTTGATCTATAATCTACAATAGTAATTCTAATTTTTATTTATTTATTTATTTCTGTATTCCGATTTGTGAATGGACATTTTTGGTACGTTCTTGCTTTGCGTTTTACAATTAACATTTATTTCATTCATGGTGTATGGGCATGTACAGTCGGCGAAGTAAGTTTTTTCTCTCACATTCATTTTTTCAATCCTTAGTTCATTCGTTATTTTTTTCTTTTAACTGATTTTTTTATGATTCGCGTTAACAAATGTTTGTCATGATGAATTAAAATTGTATTCGAATGGGGTAGTGATTGTTTTGGGGGAAATGTGTGTTTAAGTTAGGCCTTAAATAGATATAAACAGACGGTTTGAGCACACTTATTTGTTATACAGTTTTCGTAACGATGGCTGAACCTGCACGTGTAACGGAACCCGCCCATACGGCTAGACGCTATCCAATTAAAAAGTGTGCAACCACCTGCAAGTTCATGCACCCAAGCCATCTGGTTACTCGTACGATAAACCAACCGTTCATATTAATCGTAAACAAAATCAACTTTACAAATTGTTTGTTTTATTTTTGTAAAATAGAAGTAATTTTTATTAAGGTAAAACCTACATTCGTTGTACGTTCATTTTCAATCAAATGGTAAAGAAATCTCGCCAAGAATTTATCAAATTTTCTGATTTACTTATATAAAAGATTTTATTAATCAATTTATGATATAAGAAGCTTTGTTTTGTTGTAATTGCTTTGTAATTTGTTTGCATAAAATTCCCTTGAGGAAGACAGAATATACCGTTGGAACGTAAGCTATAAATAAAATTTTTAAGCCTATTCCAATCAAGTTCAAATTTTATTAAACGTTTACCGACTGTAAATATCGATAGGTCTTGAAAATTTCAATAATTTTTGTTTGTGGAATTTAAAAATCGGTAAGGATTGAAATGTTAACTGGAAGACATGCTTGTAACTTGAAAAGTAAGTAAGAAATTTTTTGTATGAAGGATGTCGAAGGGACGACAACTGATAAAAATTGTTGAAATGACTGTCTTATCTTAATCTCTCTAGTTTTTACAACCTATGAATGGATTTTACAGCCTGGAGTGTGGTCCTATATCTGTCTCAATTCATCATTCTCGGCCCCGTTTTCGACATCCTATTATACATAGGTCTTGCTCTACGAAGTACACCGGCTGGTTGTTATTGGAACACTTTATTTATCATGCGTTGTTGTGGATACATTCCAACGTGGCCCAGCCATATAACTCATTGATATCGCTGCCTCGGAGATTTTTTTTTATCTCGTGGTTCATATGATCCGATATTTCCCACAACTTTAATTGAACCAAAGATGTAACGAATGACCTGCCTTTCAAAAGTAGATAACATTCTACAGTCATTAGAGGTCAGGACCCAGCTCTCGCTTCCGGAAGCCAGCACAGATCTTATGAATACTTTTTGAAGGGCGAGCCTGCGCGACTGAGATTGACGTTTAGATCGCGATAACATTAATAACCGATAATAATTGAGCGTGGAAAACTCTGTGTCTGGCAGCAATTTGGGCTTTAATTGAGAGCGCGGCTCCTAGGTTCCCGCGGTTGATTTTGATATATGCCTGCCGAAATTTTATTTACAGTTGATGTATGTTTAGATTGTATTCCCAACAGTTGCCAAAATCATCCTGATGGTGAAACATTGGATGATTCTGGTAAGTCAACACTTTGTAGGAAGTGTTCAATAGAGGTTTGCGAGAATAGTTTCCACATTTAAGACGGTCGCCTGTTTTGAGCAGTGGACATATGAGCACGGTCCTCCAATCCTATGGTAGCACTTATTGGGTCCAAATAGCGATGACGAGATGGAACAGATTTGATGCAAGAGTAGTGACTTCAAGCTGAATCTACGGGATTCCGTTACCACTGGGTATCTTTCCATTTTCCATCTAGTAAAAGCTACATCTACTTGCATTGCTTTGAGATATTCAACAAAGACTTCTTCTTCTAGTAGAGTAATTACATTAATGGGAGTCACTTTGTCATTCTGATTTAGCATATCTTGGAAATAGGTTTGCCATATTGAGAGAACATCAGCCACCTTTGTTCTCAGCTCTCCATTCCGGTTTTTGACAGCTCTACTCCTTGGACGGAAGTCTTAATTAAGATTCTTGCCATTAACAAAAAAGTGTGTTCGCGCTTTGCCTATATTTAGTCGTAGCTTTCCTAGCACGGATATATTCGATTGGAGTGCTTCGTTCGTTGCGAGCCAACCATCTTTCACGAAGTGAACTATGAGCAGTGTTGAATTTGAATTGTTTTTTGTAAAACACTTGTAAAAAAATTTCCTTAGAGTGACAATATTTATTGATTTTATTATTAGGAAGATCGATTTCGAAAATGTATTTCTTCTTCAGTTCCTTTTTTACAACTAATGATTAGTTGTAAAAATGGAACTGAAGAAGAAATACATTTTCGAAATCGATCTTCCTAATAATAAAATCAATAAATATTGTCACTCTAAGGAAAATTGTTTACAAGTGTTTTACAAAAAACAATTCAAATTCAATTTTATAAGTGACAAAAGTTAGCAGTGGGGCTAAAAAATGGATTTCAACCATTATAGCACAAATTATGAGCAGTGATGCTTTATCTTCAAACATGTCGACTTTCCATCGACCAGACTTTAGTGTTGCTATCTTATACCACAACAATAACCACACCAGATTTGTGCATTTCCACCCACAAAAATTTAAAAATTTATAAACGTAGTTTAATGAGCAATATTAACGTTTACTTTTTTAATACAATTTATAAATAATCAACACTTTAGAAAAAGAACAATCTTTAAGCTCGTTTCAATTTAAATAAATCAAAAATTTAAAATAAATAAAATGTTTCACCAAAGGTATTAACAGATAACCAACAATTTGTTTGTTTTTATGAAAAAATTTAGTTCCCATTTTTGTTTGTTTTCATATAAAATAACAAATTTTTTTTTTATTATTTTCGTTGCTTTTACTTAAATCAGTTTTAAGAAACGTTTTATTTCATGTAAATTTTATATTAACATTTTCAGCAGTAATAGAAATATGATAAATTGAATTTGATTAAGTAATATTTGTGATGCGTATTTTGACTCATTAGTATTTGTGATGACATTAATTTAACCAAAATAATTTCAAAGTTTCAATTAAAATGTTTTAAAATAAATCATATTACTTTATTAAAACTTAATTCATATTTAACAAATAGTCGGACACCCTTTATTCATCATAATCATAACTTCTGATAACCGTCTTGGAATACTATCGTATAGGTTGCGGATGAATTCTAACGGTATTTTTCTCCAAATCTCAACAAATTCGTTCCATAATTCATATTTTGTTCTACCAACTCTGTAAGGAATTTTATTCTTTACGTATGCCTAAACATTTTCGATTATGTTGAGATCGGGGTTTCTGGCGATTTTGACCCAAACCATTTAAAAATCCAGTTACAATTCTTCCCTTATGTGCTGGGGCATTGGCATCACCAGCCAACAGAACAACTTCGTTTCGAAGTTCAAGATATAAATACTAATTGATTTAATTTGTCTGAAATCAAGGCAAGAGATCCTACTTCATCGTATGAGATACAACCATGTACACAACCTTGTTGTTTCGTGGCAAAAATACGACGATTTTTCACATTTTTTCTCGTAGAAGAGAAAACATTTTTACCCCAGCTGCCATCTAAAGAGACGGAAGATTCATCCGTGGATAGAACATTGCGCCAAAATGCGATGTATTGTTTGGGAAAATTAATACGTTTCACTTTATTTTGTGATGAGATGAAGTGTTTTTGGTACACACATAAGCTTTTATCCCGGATTCTTTGAGGCGGCGACAAATAGTAGGCTGAGAAATTTCTTTATTTTCACTATTTTATAATGACTTAGCTAGAGCTCTTGCACTTAAAATTTTTACGATTAATCATAGCTCGGAGGATACAGGAATCCTGCCGTTGCGTTGTATCACGTGGTTTTAGCTAGCCTTTAGTATCGCATCGCAAATTGACTGTCGCGACATTTTTGTGAAAATGGACATAACACTAACTAAAAACGTAAACATTATGAGCGGCCATCTTGTAGATATTTCAATTTTTTACATATTATTTATAATTTTTTCCGCTTTTGGATTAAAATTTACTATAATTTTGTTTAAGATGAGTTATAATTTGAAGTAAAAAACTGTTGATTTAATTTGATAAAGAATTAAAAACCTTAGGAATATTTTTATAAATAAAATACAAAAATAAAAATGTATTTAAATATTTAGCGAAACATAAATAAATTAAAATGCTTAATTTAAAACAAAATATAAAATGTAAATTTCGTTTATAAATAAAATAAATTTTAATAAGTTACATGCGTTTGGTATTTGTGATTATTTTTCTTTTTAGAAGTTGTCATTAATAATCCACTCCTACGTGTCACTTGATGTTGAGGAATTTATTTCCAAGTGTGTAAAATGTAAGATGAACAAACGGGTAAATCATTCGACTCGACCTGTCATGGGATCGCAAACGGAATCCACTAGACCTTTCCAGAAGTTGTTCATAGATTTCTTGGGACCATACCCGCGGTCAAAACGGAGAAATTGTTTCATAGTGATAGTTCTAGATCACTTTGCCAAATTTATTATAATCAAACCGGTAAGAGAAGCTTCGGCTTCTTTGCTGTGTTCGTTCCTCGAGAACGAGATTTTTCTGATGTTTTCAGTTCCGGAGTTTGTAACGTCAGACAATGGTAAACAATTCCTATCAAACTTATTTAAAAACCTACTTGACAAGTATCAAATTTCTCATATTCGTACTCCCGTAAACTCACCCCAGAGTAATGCTTCAGAGCGAGTAAATCGAACCTTGCTGTCCGCCATCCGCTCGTATATCGACGATCGAGGACACACTGAATGGGATAAGTACCTACCAGAGTTGGCAGCCGCTCTATGTAACGTTATACACGATTATGTTCGATACACTCCTCACTATTTAGTGTTAGGGCACCATATGTCACTGCACGGCTCTGTTTGCCGATTGCGTAAGCTGTTGTTCAACGAGGATGCGAATGAAGTACAAATTATGTGTAAAGCCGACAGATTAAATTTGCTAAGGACCAATGTCGTTCATTATTTAAAAGTTGCGCACGAGAAAGTTGCTAGACATTATAATCTACGTAGTAGCACTCGCAACTTCCAGGTCGGTCAACCGCAGTCTTTGTAAGAGCTTTTCAGCAAAGTGATGCACTAAATAAATTATCGGCCAAGTTGGCCTCAAAATTCATTCCAGCCATCATATAATCAAAGCTGGGGAACGTAGCATACGTACTCAAGAATTTGGATGGAAAACTTTTGGGAACCTACCATGCCAAAGACATTCGTGATTAATAGAATTTTTTATTTTATACTTTTGCTTAAACTACTTTAGGGGTGTAGGTCGTCCCCACGATGTGTAGCGGTGCATTCGCACTCGCGACACTAGTTTTGTCTCCGCGAACAGTAGAATTACTGTGCGAGTATGGTGGTCTGTGATGCGCGAAATTATTTAATGTTTAAGCCCCTGAATGTCAGCGACATATGGTCGGTAACACAGTTTGTGACCGTTGATTAGTATATCTCGATTCGACGTAGACAGATGGCACCTCGGCCAATCCAGTGGATGCTATTGTGGAAAATGATTGGCCGATTTTTGTTAAAACCCTGTGTTGTCTAAAATCGCGCGAAAAATTTGGCGGGTATGTGAAAAAAAAGATGATAAATAGGGGCGATCGGCAGTGAAACGGGGAGTCAAGAAAATACTTTAAAGCGTTAAACATGTAATATCGGTACTAATTTGTTAAGTTTACGACAAATACAAATTCTATATTTTTTTGTGATGTACGAAAGTAAGAGAAACTATCTCCGACTACAAGCTGAGTTAACAGCAACCTATTGGAGAAACACAGGTAATTATAGAAATCGACGAGTGTAAGTTTGGTAGACGAAAATACAACAAAGGGCACCATGTCGAGGAACAGTGGGTATTCGGTGGTGTTGAGCGGGAGTCGGGCAAGTGTTTCCTTGTAAAAGTGGACAAAAGAGACAAGGAAACACTTGTCGGTTTAATAAAACAATTTATTTTGCCAGGATCAATAATAATCTCAGACTGTTGGAAGGCCTACGACAGTCTGGGATATGAAGGGTTCAGTCACTTCACGGTGAACCACTTTTATAATTTTGTTGATCCTGTCACCAATGCTCATACAAACACAATTGAGAGTACGTGGCGGCATGTAAAGGCCACATTGCCGGCGTATAATAGACAAAGTGACATGACATTATTCCTAGCGGACTATATGTTTAGAACACTCCGAGGGGCTTTAGATTTAAATTTCGGGGGGCGTAGGAGCCGGGATCAGCAAACATGTCGCACTGCTTGCCGCACGTAGGAGCGGATTATATAGAATCTATTAATGACACTTACTAAAAAGAAAAATAATTGCACCGTTTTGTTATGCGAGATTTTGTGTTGCTCGGTCAACCTTCCAGACACAGATCAATTGGATATTATCGCTCGTATAGCTTCTTCTGATAGTTCTACCACAAATACCAAACGCTTGTAACTTATTAAAATTTATTTTATTTATAAAAGAAATTTACATTTTTTATTTTGTTTTGAATTAAGCATTTTAATTTATTTATGTTTCGCTAAATATTTAAATACATTTCTATTTTTGTATTTTATTTATAAAAATATCGCTAAGATTTTTAATTCTTTATCAAATTAAATCGACAATTTTTAGTTCAAATTATAACCACCTTAACCAAAATTATAGTAAATTTTAGTGAATAATATGTAAAAAATTGAAATATCTACAAGATGTTGTTTTAGTTAGTGTTATGCCTATTTTCACAAAAATGTCACGACAGACAATTTGCGATGCGATCTACAGGCGAGCCTAAAATTTATATGAAATAAAACGTTTCTTAAAACTGATTTAAGTAAAAGCAACGAAAATAATAAAAACAAAATATTTGTTAATTTTATATGTAAACAAACAGAAATGGGAACTAAATTTTTTCCTATCACAAATAGTAATGAATCGCATTGTATGGGAGAGATATACATACGTACGTACAGAATATACTTAAATATAACCCTGATAACCCAGCACGCCTGAAAATGCAGTTGATTCAGGCCTGAACGGAAGCCTGAATACTCCAGTGAAATGATATAGGACGTCGGGAAAAATTCAGCAGTATACTAATACATACAAAGCAACTATTTCATTTTTAAACGCAAGAAACAAATATGTTAGAACAGGACAAATATAGTGCATTTTACTATTGAAACTACCTTGAATATTCCGTATGTTTTCAGGCCTTCGCCTAAGTACTTCTTATGCACACCCATTTCAATACATTTTCACCCTCTCTTAAGGACCCCTTATTCAGGTTTTATTAATATACCCCTCCATACTATAATAAACAATTTAAATACCGTGTTAACTTATTTCAAATAATTAACAAATTTTATAATTCATTTACATTATACATAATTCATTATAGTACAAAAAAAAATATACATAATAATAAAATATTTACATAATAATAATATTAATAATTTAAAATGATTGTAATGTTCCAATCATTTTTTGGTTTATTGATTTTGTTTTATAATATCTGTTATCTGATTTAACAATACAGCGTCTCAACTCATTACAGTACTTGGGAAGTCGTATATCCGTACCGCAAGCATCTGAAATTAAAATTAGATACATAGATCAGTATATTGATTAAGCTAATTAAAATTTAAAAATAAAATTATATCATACCAAATAAAATTTTAGAAAATAATTTATAGCTTTTCAGGGCTTTTTTATCTGAAACGCCTTGCAAATTAAAATCAATGTAAACTTCGTCGGAAGCTATAAATTTAAACGCAGCTTCAACGGAATCTTGCTGAGATTTAAAACGTCTGAAGAGAGCGTGGTTTATACTGCTATTTATCAGTATAAACCACGCTCTCTCTTATTAATTTATTCGTG
>OY829914.1:166407509-166465785 GCA_963691935.1 Nephrotoma guestfalica
GGTAAGGCTTCAAAGTTGATCGTTTTGCAGAGCCGTAAAAATCAATTTCCTTAATAGTTTTCGCGAACAATTTTGCTGAATGGTTTTAAGGAACATAAAATCAAGGTATTAATACACGATTATCAAGATTGACCTTGAAATAACGTACAGAATGGAAAATTTTTGTTCAAGAATATTACGTTAAAAGATAAGTTTTTTGGTTTTATGCCACAATGATGATTTAATTAGAATATTTTTTATTGTCTAGATGGCAAATTAATAAATAATGTATGTGTCTAAAACTAGTTGTTCTAATTTTATAATAATTTAGAAATTAGTTTATTAATTGTAAATACATATAAATAAAATAAACACAATGGAACAATATAAGTAAAGCAAATTAAATAAATTGAACGACATTTGGGTATTCAAATTTATTAAAGATACAAACCAGTTTGTACACATTATTTAAGCATTTTAAAATCGACAACAAAGAGAAATTTGTTTTCTGAGTATCATCGTTCAGCCTTAAATTTCGGAAACCAACAAGGTCCCGCTCTTTCTTTAAATTTATTTAAATCTCTAAAACTCTTTGTCGTTTATTGAAAATATTAAACTTTCCGACATCATTAAAAAAGCTGTTACAATGCTAAATTGTTCCATGTGTAAACATAAATATTGATTTTTCATAAATAATGAAGTTATTATGTGGTGTTTGGCTTATGCAGATAACTCGCGCTCAAAAATTTGCGGTGATAAATGAGTAAACTTCCCATTAAAATTTAAAGTGTATAATGTCCAAGATTAAATTTATTGTAAATTAAATAACATTAGCATATGCGAGAGCTTTCCTGGCTGCTTTCCGTATGTATACTTTTTAAGTGCTCAGTAAAACCACATGCTGTGGTCCTCGTTTCATTTAACCGCGAGTGATTGTCTGAAAGTTGTTATAGACTAATGTGTGCGTAGTGAATGCGCATGCTGGTTATCGTACGCACATTTTATTTGATATAAATATTAATAATAATTCCCAACAACCTATTACCACTCCAAACCTCGCGCGGAGAGTTTCCATCTATATTATTTTTTCGAGTATAATTCATATGACGGTTCCTCCGACAGTTTAAGCAATTAAAAATATTATTGCATTGCTCAATAACATTGGCTGTATGTATCACATAATTTAAATAATCTTTAAAAAGTGATCTCACCGTTTCAAGTGCCGTTAATAGAGAGCTGTTTTATTATTAAAATCTGTTTTTCCATAGTCCTCTCGTGAAAATGGTGTTTACTGAACGCATTAGGCACCGATTTTAGTAGATGAGGTGGATCATATTGAAGAATTTTTTTGTTCTTGTTTACCACTGTAAATGGATTTTCGGGTCAAACCCCAAAATGTTTATAAACCGCCAGATTTGTGCTGCTTGGTTACCATAACTATTTCCAAATTAAGGACTTCTTGACAAAGCTTTATATTTATTTGCTAATATTAGCTCTGATAACTCGTGGACGATCATTGAATTGTTGACGAGGACGTCATTTAAAATGTATTTCCAACTTCCTTTTCGGCCTCGAAGCATACAAAATAACGTCGACGTTGCTAATTTGCTCGATCGATCATTCCCCTTGTCATAGTAACCTTCGACTCGATCGATAAATGTATTTATAGTTAAATTTTTCTTGATTATAATTTCATCTTATGTTAGCATTAGTGCTCTGTCAAATTATAAGCTTTTTAATTGGTTAATTAAAATATAATTTGTAACAGGCGATATAAATTTTACTGGAGCCGATTTACCGGGTGACTGACACGAAGCGTTACCAACTTCCGACTGTCATTGCTGTCAAACCAGTGATGACAGAGCGCTGATTTACACTGATGACAGTTCATTCCATTGTTTACAAGCGTGCAAAAGCATTTTAGTGGAAAATATTCAGAAAAAAGTTATCCGCAATGGAATTCAAACGTAATAGTGTGATTGTTCTATATTTGGCTGGAAAACCACAGCCGCAGATTGTTAACCAGTTAAACCAATCTGCATGTGAATAATATGTTTGTGTATCGCATCATAAATCGTTGTAACAATACTGGCAGCATCGCAAAACGCCATGGTGGTGGACCGAAACGTACTGCAACATCGGCGGATATCATTCGAAAGGTGAAGGCCAAATTGGCTCGGAATCCGCGCCGTATCGGCAGAAAAATGGCTCGTGAGGCGAACTTTTTGCTCGAACGGATGCAACACATATTGAAAGATCTTGGACTAAAGGCCTTGAAATTTCATAAAACGCATGGTCTCACCGATGCTCAAAAAACAGTTAGAGTGGAAAGAGCAAAGGAGTTGTTACGCTTGCACGAAAGTGGCGATATGCCGAATTTGGTTTTCTCGATGAGTCACCGTTCGTTATTGAGCAATATGTGAACAAGCAAAACGACCGGATTTACTTGCTCGGCCGTTCTACTGAAAATTTGGACCAACGGGTTGCCACTCGAAACCAAGCGCCGCCGATGGTGATGGTTTTGGCCGCCATAACGGCCGAAATCCGTTCACCGCTCGTTGTTTTGGATCGTGGCATCAAGATAAATCCTCAAATTTATCGGGATACGTGTTGGAGGGAGCGTTGAAGCGCGCGTCAATCAAGATTGGCTGACAAACAACGTTCCGCGGTTCATTTTCACTACCCAATGGCCACCAAATTCACTGGATGCAAATCCGCTAGATTTCTCGGTTTGGGATATTTTGAAGAGCAAGGTTGGGACAAAAAAATACCAAAGTGTCGATCATCTCAAGCAAGCACTTCGCCGGGAATGGGCCAAAATACCGCAGAGCCACTTTCGTGCTGCATGCAATAGCTTTGTGGGCCGTTTGAAGGCCATAATCGCGGCTAAGGGTGGCCAAATCGAAAACTGCTAATGCAATTCGAAAATTTAAATATTTGTGAACATTTTTTACTTTGATTCAATAAAATTCATCAAAAAATTAAAATTCTGTAGCGTTTTGTTTTGGTAACACTTCGTGTCAGCCACCATGTATATATTGACGATACTGATGGTAATTAATTCTAAAGTGTTTCGCAGATATTTGTAAGTCATCGCGGATTTATAATAAGGACATAAACGACTCCTTGTGGGGACATAATATTGCTCAATTCGCAATGTTTTTTTTGTGTTTTTCATTTCTAAATGTCGTTGCAATTGTATGATTAAAGTAATTTTTCCTGATGGCATTTCCATCTGTACTATGGTATTGATACTAAAAATTTTGGAAACTAGCCTTAATATTTTGTTTTATGTCGTATTCACAAGAGTGACGCGCACGAAACAGCAAACCAAAAAGCACCACCACGAAAATATTTTCTTCTAGATTTTTTTGGTGCAAGAATTTCTGGGGAGTCTGGTTTGGAATTTGATGTGAACCAGTTGAATTTTTTATGTTGACTCGTTTAAAATAAAGTTTAGTTTAAAAATTTTTTTTTTTCAGTTAACGAGTCAAGTACAGTTAACGAGAATTTATAAAAGCAATTTAACTAAAAGGTTATGTTCAATAGTTATCGGAAAATTTATAAAAATAAAAACCAATATTCATTGAGAATTATATTCAAGGTGTTTGGTTTCAAAAGTGATTTTTCGAAGTAGATGCAGTTTATTACGTCCCCAATTCTTTTGTTTTAGATAAACTGTAGTGGTTGAGATTAAACATTTCGTTTTGGAAGATTTTCTTTTGCATATGTAAGTGACCTAACTGCTACGGAGGTGCAGAGGGTGCCCAGTATATACGGGCGTGCAGCATTGATTAATTTATTTCTACGGTTACCGGAACGAGTTACCAGAACACCAATGATTGATTTATTTCTACGGTTACCAGAACGGAATTAAATAATTTATTTCTACGGATAACGGACGCCATTGGTAAATTTATCTCTACGGATAACAACACGCGGTTCACTATCTTAGTATATGGGTATAGGAGACGCCATCAACGTAAGGGTGACCAACCGGCCATTCTTAATTATTATAGTTTTGGTTATCGGTGAAAGGCAGCGCAACCGTGGCCAACCGGCCACTTGTAATTTGTTTATCGGTAAAACACCGCAACGTAAGGGCGTTCAAGCACGCGGCCATTCAGAATTTGGTGTATTCGATTGGGACCGCAACGATAACGGCAAGGAAGGATGCTGCAACTCTCAGGAGTGACCTACTCGAGGTCAATACCAGTATTTTTATTGTTAGTATTAAATTAATTTTTGAGTAACGTAAGATTTTGTAATTGAGCGCCGGATATCAAACGATGGGCGCGCACACGTAGTGCACATTGGTTGCGTCTTTCCATTTTCAATTTTATTTGGGGTGTCTCCCATTTTCATTTTAATTTCTCCTACCCTTCTCTTTTGATTACCTCAACCAATTTTACTTTAATTTGTTTTCCCTTTTGTTAAATACCTTAAAAAAATAGCACTATGCTTCCTTTCGGCATTTGGTTTTATTTCTTTCATCGTCGGCCTGGGTCTATCTCTGCTCTTTGTTCCCTTTCCTTTTTTGTTATTTTACTTATGAATACTAAAATGAATTATTAAATTTGTTGGACAGGTATATTTCGTGTTGGTTTATTTATTTGTTTATTTTTTATACATAACATTTATTTACACGCAACTTCACGCCATAAACTACCATACATCACTTTGAGTAGTAGCTGCTCATTTATGGTGACATGTCTAGGTTATGGAGTGAGCCAAACAATTTTACTAAGTTTGAAATATTTTTGTTTTGGAAATACGCGTTTTATAGATTACATGCATGATTATTAATATACACTGATGCACTGTTATAGTTCGATAGTTCTGCTAAACAGAGATGGTTCTTGTCTTTATCATCTATTAGGCTAACGTTATCAGCCCCATAGGATCCTTCATTGGTTATGTAACTTTCTTATCTAATTTTTGTGTTTTTCTTGATGCTTCTGAACATTCCGCCTAAGCATGGTGAATTATGCACGATCGATAAAACAAGTTTCAATCTCCTAAAAATGCCATTAAACAAAAATTTAAAAATCGAAATTTAAATGAAAATCTTAAAACAAACTACAACCGCTTGACAAGAAAGTCAAGGCAAAACACGTTTACCGCGTTTACAAGCTGGGCCCCTTTCATCCCCTTGACAGGACATCCACAGGGTCGGAGTGGTAACTCCAGTATATGTGTCGCCCATTCGGAGACGATCGTAAAATCTACACAGTCTCCCCGTGGCACTCCTGCAGTCTCCAGCTGTCGGAGTGTGGGAGACCCTCTAGAGGTCTCTCTGGGTGCTTTGTCTGTTGAGGAGACGTCTCTATCCTCTTATGCTGCTTCGTTGTGGCTAGGCATCGCCCCATAGCGGTCGATGGGGCATTCGATGGGGTCTCTTCAGCAGACATCGTACTGGGTGGGCACACCCGGTTATAGTTATTTGAATTTTTGACTAATAGATGGAAAATTTGTAAGAATTCCAACAATCAGTTTTGAACGGATGAGATTATTAATTTGAAAAAATCAGCCTTCACATCAGGTCGCGACTACTGATGCTGTATTTCCTACATTGGGATATTGTCTATATATATAGGACAATACCATGTATTTGTAGTACTAGCGAATTACTGTTAGCCTAACGAAATCGATTCTTTCATATTTTTCATCTATGTTTCATCCTCACAATTAACTTTTTGTTTTTTATTGTAATGGGTTTTATTGTGATTGTTCCGTACAATGGTCTATTTCAGTACTCTCGATAAATACAATCTGAGTGACAAAGGACTATGATAATCGACACCTACTTATACACAATCAACTTCCCAACCACCCCATACTTTTTCGTCCGTTATCGCTGGACCGCGGATAAATTTGAATTTTTGACTCATAGATGGACAATTTGTAAGAATCCCAACCTATATATCTAGACTATATATATAGACAATATTCCAATGTAAGAAATACAACATCAGTCGTTGCGACCTGATGAGAAGACTGATTTTTTCAAATCAATAATCTCATCCGGTCCGTCGATAGGTGTCGATTAATCATAGTCGTTTGTCACTCAGATTGACGCTAAATGTAATAATTTCCTATGGTTGTGTATTTATCGAGAGTACTGAAGATAGAAACCCATTACAATCGAAAACAAAAGTAAAAATTATAATTATTTGTATTTTATATTTTCCTCTAGTTTCGGCGTAATAGTTTCAGTATTTATTTTTATTTTTGTTCTGTTCCTCGGTGTAGGCCAGGAGTATGCAAGACTCAACTTCCCCACTACCCAAAACCAAAAGATCTAGTCGGCAAAATCACCGTGAGAGGCCTCTGCATACTTAGAATAATCTGTGGTGTGGTTTTTGCAATTATTACAAACATTTAAATCTTCTTCAGTTTTATCGCAACGAAAACAGTTTACCTTGTTAATGAGATTGAAAAATTCTTCATCTTCATTCAATGGTTTGTGTCGCTGTAGAAGTTAATTCAAGTGTTGTGTGGTTGGAAACATCAGCTACATTCATGTATATTGTGGCGGTTGCTGATGGCATGTCATTAACTTCGTTGATTTCATAATTCATTTTTAAATTACTGGTGGATACTGCGTTTTTCGTAAGCTAATGTACTCCAACCTTTTCCTTTCGCAAATGACGTTCACATACAAAATTATGTACGTTTTTGAACGTCTCATTGGTCAAACCTAATGTTAATCCAAACCGATCTTTATTTTGGATCATTTGGAAATTCGAAAAATCTCGTTTCAGAACATAATGAACTCTGTTGGCAACGAAATTCACGTTGGTGCATAGACCTAATAAATTTGTTAATATGTAAAATCCGTTTTAGAAGAATAAAGAATATCTATTAATTGTATTACAATAATTTAAATTTTTTGCCTTTTGAACTATTTATAACATAAATTTTGGAACAGGGCTAATAACTCTAGTTGCATGTGTATTTATAAATAAATAACGGTTAACTTCGGAACTATTTAATATACGTGATCGATATTTTCTCTCTTTTTTAGTGATCGTGGACAAATAATTGTGTTCCTGTCAGTTTTCTCTTTCACACTCTTTCATATCTCCAGGATGTCTGTAGAAGTTTTTTAAATTAACGTCGTGTCAAATACCAGTATTGCTTCAACACCTAGCCATAATGAGCAACCTTAATAAAATAGATTAGCTATATTTATACAAACGTAAAACGGCACAAAATGATAAATTTGAATTTTCCCCTAGTTACTTTCCAATTTTTCTTTTGCACGTTTTTTTTAAATTTTATTTATAATTTTTTGTCCCGACCGAAATATTTATTTTCCTTTTGTGTCGTCGATATTATTATGTTAGCGTTTTTATTTTATTTTAAACTTTCCACAAAAATGTCGTTTTTATTTTTGTCATTTGTGTCTATTAATGTGTTGATGAGATGATGATAAGGATAACTAACCCATGAATGGCGTGTTAGTATGTGTCTTTGTACAATAATACACTACTACCTACCTCAATCCAATTTGACACTCATACCTGCTCTACAGTACGGAAAATAAAATTTAGTAACCTATTTCAATCAAAATCTGGCTGTACTGTTCATACTGAACGTAGGGCGGAAGGTACATAGGTCGGATAGAATGGACGGAAAATAAGGTTAATTAAGGTTTTGGCATTTTCTACAAAGAGAGCAATAATTTAAAATTTTTATTGTTTTTGATGGAAATTATTTATAAAAGTTTTTGTTGTGTTCTTTAATTGATTTGGGAAATTTATTCAAAAGCTCAAACATTTTCGGGTATTTTTCGTAATATACAATACTTTGTTGTGTTAGCAAAAAGATAAGGTAATTTACAGTACAATAAATTTAAAGTTTATTCATTAAATGCCGATACGATGTTTTCAAAATTTGGAGTGGGAAAATACTTGTATTTTCTTTATAATAAAATCAAAGTGCGTGTTAGTTTTTACTTTAATTATTGACGTCTATTAAAATCTTTTTTTCCAAATCAGTATTAGATGTTGGTTTCGGATCAGGCGTTCATTTAAATATTACAGAGAGCCGGGCGATGTTTTGACTCAATTTAAACGGATCTTTATTCAAAATTAAATAATTGGAACAATAATTTTTTTTCTCCGATCGTAGGAAAAAATATATCTTTCCGTTGTTTTTTCGAAACGAAAAGCTCTTGATTCCAGTATGTTGTATTTGTTGCTAAGCAACAAGTAATAATAGTACGAGAATATTTTTTCTGGCCTAGGCCGGGAATATATTCCCGTATGGATTTTTAATTGTTTAGAAGAAATAAAAGTACACTTATAAGGTCAAACGCATTTATTTATTTTAATTTAACAGTATACATAATAATCAATTTTTATTTGATAAATCTATGCCAAACTAATTATGTGTTAGGTATAGGAGTTTAATTTTACTTATTTGTAATATTAACGGTTATCGTACAATTAGTAAAATTATTGAACATTGGTGGATTAGTAGTATCGCATCCCAGCATTGTTGTTGATATATTGCTAGTAAAATCATTAACATTATTTGCATCGGCTGTTTCATTATCCGTTGTATCGAAAATCTTATGAGCAACTTCAATTTTATTGATAATGGATTCATCGATATACCCTTCAGCAACAGTCGATGACTTCCAACCTCCAAATCTTTTTAAGCATGTTAAATCTGCGCCATTATCAACTAAAATTGTCGCAGATGAATGGCGGAAACAGTGCCCTGTGTATTGTTTTGCATCTGGCAATTTTAAAAAAGTAGCAAGAATTTGTGGCATTTTATCAAACTGATGTATGCCAACTACTTGTTTGAAACCTTTACCATTTGTGTATTTAAAAAAAAAACGCAAAGAATTTAAATCTTTTGGACGCGAAGCTATATATTTTCTGTAATATTCTTAATAAGTTTTGTTTGCGATAAATTTTTTTTTTTTTTTTTTATTTACATTTTATTTACGATAGCAATAAAATATTTTACAAAGTAACTAGTCATTTTTGACTAACAGCGTTTGACTCTGATAATATAATATAATAAAGTACTTCTATGTACGAGTATTCATTCCATGAAGTGTTGTTTTTGTTGTTTCTGCATTATGCGGTCTATTCGGGTAACTCAAAAGGTTTTAGTCTCTTGAGTCTTCTTATGATACCCTCTTGATGAAGTAGTCTAGCCGCTTCGTCGTTAGGGTGTAGATGGAGCCTCTCCTGATGTTTTTGAGCACACTTCTTTATTTCGGTTGCGACTGTGTCCATTCCGAGGTCTCTATGAAGATCACTATTACGAGTGTACCACGGGGCGTTTACGATCGCTCTGAGAACTTTATTTTGAAATCGTTGGACTATCTGTTGATTGCTGGTTTTGGTACATCCCCATAGTTGAATGCCATATGTCCAGACCGGCTTCAGAACTTGTTTATAAAGCATAAGTTTATTATGAATGGATAACTGAGAGTTTCTTCCAATTAACCAGTACATTTTTCTATATTTTAATTGAAGTTCATCTGCTTTCTTTTTCACGTGAACTTTCCACTTCAACTTTGCATCAAGATTCATTCCAAGGTATTTTGCTTGATTTGCATGTGGTACAGGAATATTATTGAGAGTCACCGGCAGTGGTTCTATTGATCTGTTAGTGAAGTTAATGTGAGTAGACTTTGATTCATTCACTTTAATCCTCCACTTAGTTAGCCAGTCTTGTATATTATTTATGGCTATTTGTAATTTGAATGTGACTTCACCGATTGTGTCACCAACAGCTAGAATTGCAGTGTCATCTGCAAACGTGGCGGTAGTTGTATTGTTAGTTTGCGGTAAGTCGCTTGTAAAAAGTAGGAAAAGGAATGGCCCCAGGACACTGCCCTGCGGCACTCCCGCTTTAGCTTCTTTAATGCTGGAATAAGCTCCTTCCTGTTTAACTCTAAAGTATCTTCTTTGCAAGTACGACTTTAGTAGTTCGCAATATTCAAATGGCAGAGTTTTTTCTAATTTAAATATTAAACTATCTAGCCAGACTTTGTCAAATGCCTGCGCTATGTCCAAAAATATGGCTGAGCAAATCTTTTTTTCCTCTAAAGACTTTTCTATTAAATCTGTTATTCTATGGACTTGATCAATTGTGGAATGTTTCTCTCTAAAACCAAACTGATGGGAAGGAATAGCTCGATCCGTTAGAGGATTTAACAATTTCAGGTTTAATTCGTTTTAATAATAGTCTCTCAAACAGTTTTGACATAATTGGAAGAAGTGATATTGGCCTGTACGATGTTAATTCACTTAGTGGCTTGCCTGGTTTAGGTATCATTATTACCTCCGCAAATTTCCAAGATAGAGGGACATAACAGAGTCTGAAGGAAGCATTAATTATGTCAGATATTTTCTTAATAGCTTTATTTGGTAGTTGTTTAAGAATCTCAGCAGTTATTAAGTCATACCCTGGTGATTTTCTAAGTACCATATAATTCTTTATTTCGTGTTTAACTTCTTTAGCATTGGTTAATGGAATTTCCTGTCTCAAGATGGTTGTAAGATTTACATTTAGTATATCGTGTTGATTCAGTGTCGTTAAATTGGGCTGAAAAGTACGCTCGAGATGATCTGCGAAATTTTCTGCCTTTTCTTCTTTGGTTTTAGCCAGGCGACCATTATTGGTTTTTATTGGTGGTATGTGGGTAACTGGTCTTTTTAAATATTTGGTTGCTTTCCACAATGAGTTTGCGATAAATGATCGTGGTTTATTTGTCTTGTTATTCGGGATTTTAACTAAAAGTTTAGATCCCAAATCACTAATGTCCGTAATTTCCATGCGGACTAGTTCATCCCGTCGACAAGCACCAGCGGTTCCAAATTAACGCAACCTACAAAAAACAATCATAATATTACATACAAAAAAATATTGCAGTGTGAATTGTATTTTATCCGAAAACATAATACAAATAATAATCGTTTTCAATACCTACATGCTTACTTTAGTAACTAGGAATGAATCATCTGAAGCTTCCAAAATGAATTGTTGAACATATTCCATAGTTAATATTTTAGAATTCTTCGTTTTATATCCGTCGGATTTGCGTTTCAAGAAGACACGCAATTTTTGGTATTTTGCAATATACACATTATTTTTAACCACTAGCATCGACCTGATCATTGAGTAGTTTGACCATAATGTGGATGATTTCAAATTTGTAGATAAATCAGCGAAATACGCCAGAATGACGTTTTCCATAAATGATTGTTATGTGTTTAGATTGATGATAATCCATAAAGCGTTTATAAGCATTTTCGTATTTTACCTTCGAATTTTGCGGGAGTAAATCACATGTAGCTGAATTAGCTGCTTCCACTATATCCGGCGGGGTACAAGATAAGGATAATTCGCTTTCACTGTCCATATCCCAATAGTCCATTCCATATAAATCAAATTGACAACTTGACAACAATCTTGACAACTTTTGAAAAAAAAGAAAAATGTATTTATGTCTTATGATGTCCGATCGGAGAAAAAATAGTATGCGCAATTTGGAGGAAAAGTGCATTCCCGGACTCTCGTGGTTGCCAATTTCCACTATCGTCCGGGAATGCAGTACTTTTCCACCTAATTATACAATATACTATTGTTTTGTATATTTCGGGCGGAAAAACAGCAACCGGCCGGCCCTTTCATTTCTATTTTCATAACTTGTAACATTACCACAACATGTCAGTTTGCCGTGAGAATCATTAAGTAAAGGAGTATTAAGTAAAACAAAGTTTCATAAATGAAAATAAAACAACTGTGTTGTCCGCACTTGCTTCATCCTCGTGAATAACATCCATCAGTATATACTCGTTGAATAATATACTATTATGTGCGAAGAGCGGTATTGTAAATTATTTGCGTCATTTGGCCATTATTATCTTATCTTCCTTACGCGTGCTGTACGTCGAACAAAGGCGACATTTCTGAATAAGAGTAAATATAGAGGTTTACTTGTGATATTATGGCAAAAGCAAAACACATGCCAAATGACACATTACCTGTTACTAGGTATCTAGTTAATTTCGATCTTTATGTCGAGCCATCAAAATACCTTAATAAACAATGGCATGGGATTCGGATCGCGAACGTGCAACACTTAACGTATAACGAATTCGACAGTAAATGTACATATTTGATTCTTTTAACATTATGTTGGTGTCATTGTCCTCGGAAATACTGCTGAATTGAATAAGAGCTGTCAGTTTGTCATAATTTCGACATTGGAATGTAACTTTGAAGTGACTTCGTTATATTTGATTTTCGTTATAATGGAAAATGTATTTATCACGAAGATGTCGACGGTATAAGAATATTTTAAATTTTCGAACAAAATTATGGAATTGGTTTAAACAGTGATTCGGTGAGGCCCGGATCCCGATTTTTATTTTTTTTTGTGATTTGCACGATTTTTTAAAAAATTGGCGATGAGTGGTTTTTAATTGTCTGGAACGGTTGGCCCCGGTTATTTTTCTTTAATTTTTGTTTGGTTCCCTCAAATTTTATAAAAATTGGTGATGAGGGGTGAGAGTCCAGAGTGCCAGGAGTCGATTGTGATGGGTACTAATTTAGGTAAAATGCTTTCGTCCGATGTGGCCAAGGTCCCTTCTTTATTGTTGAAGGAACGGTTCCGATTACCAAAAACCAAATTTTACGGGTTCTTATTTCGGGAAAATTCATTTAAGAGGTCATACGTTGAGGGCCGGGAAGTATGGAACCTTCTTTTAACATTTTATTTGGCTTGGTTTTCGACTCCAAGGAAACGATTATAAGGAGTTTATGATTTCTGGATAATCATTTATGATTCCCGTTTGATGTTTTATCCATGTTGCTCAAAAGGCAACTGGATTCCACATGAATTAAAAGTAAGAGACTTCAAACGTCGAAGAACCATTTCCGAAACACTGCTTCAAAGACAACAAAGAAAAGGTTTCGTGTATCGAATAGTTACAAGAGATGAAAAATGGATTTATTAGAGAATCCCAAATGCAAAAAATCTTGGGTGAAGCTGGTTCATCGCAACCAAAGCGGAATATTCATTGCAATAAGGTTATATTCTGTATTTGGTGGGGTCAGAAAAGTGTGGTTATATATAGGGGTTTCCAATAGGAATGATATGATTTTTAAGTGACGTTTCGGCCATTTGTAATATGTTATGATCTGTCATTTTTTGTATGACAGTATTCAGTAATGTTTACAATTTCATCATGGTGAGATAAACGCAAGAACAACGTTTACAAATTATTCAGTTTTATTATCAATTTTTTTTTAAGAAAATCGTCTTCTCCGATGAGGCTCACTTTCATGTGAGTGGTGCTGTAAATAAACAAAACTGTCACTTCTGGTGTTAAGAAAATCCACAAATTATTCATGAAAAACCATTACATTCACCTAAATTGACAGTTTGGTGTGGTTTTTGGTCTGGTGGAATCATCGGTTCGTATTTTTTTCGAAATGAAGCTGGTAACACCGTTACTGTCAATGGAGATTGGTATAGATCGATGATAACCAACTTTTTAACAGTTGAACACTTGATAACATTTGGTTTCAACAAAACGGGGCTACATGCCACTCGATTATTTCAAGAAATTGTGATATTGAATGGCCTCCAAGAAGTTGTGATTTAACACCATTAGACTATTTCTTGTGGGGTTATTTGTAGTCATTGGTCTTTAGCAATAAACCAAACATTCTTCAAGCTTTACAAGTCAATATTGAACGTGCTATTCATGGTATGGTATGCAGAAGAAGTCGTGGAGGCCATTTGAATGACGTTTTATTTAGAACTTAATTGTATCGATTGTACTTCACATTAAATAAAAAACATTTCAATTTCCTTAACAATTAGTGTGTTTTTTTTAAAGAAATCATATCTCTCTTATTAGAAAACCCTATATTACGAAATGGTGGAATTAGGTAAAACTATCAATGGCGATATCTACCAACGGCAACTAATACGTTTAAAGTGATCTATAGGGGAAAATGACCAGAATGAGTGAATAGACGCAACAAATTATTTTTTGAGCTCGGCAATGCAAAACCACATGTTGCAAACGTTGTGAAAAAATTATTTAAAAGGAGAGGACTGTGAAGTTCTACCCTACTCGCCGTATTCACCAGACATAGGTCCTTTAGATTACTCTGGACAGCGGTTCAGTTCTCGCGCAGAGATCAAAAATTAGCTTATTGATTGGATCGACTTTAAAAACCAGGATTTCCTCAGTAAATTGCTTAAAGATGGCGGAAACTTGTAGCTGCACATGGAGCAAACTTGTAATGAATAGTTCTTTCATTTTCTCAACAAGGAAATACGTTTTATTTGAATAAAAAGGGCGGAGTCATATTCACACATCTAATACATTATCTTTTGGTTTGAAACGTTTTCGCATTTAGCATTTCGGATGTACCCTGTATTTCTACTAAACTAAAAAATCATGTGAAGGCAAAATATATTAATGAAATAGAGAGTAGTTTATACTCTTCCTTAAATACATAGTTTCGGGGAAAGTGGGGTACATTTGACACGGATTTATAAAAAGTCGACTATAACCAGTACTTGTCATAATAAATGTTCAAAATCATTGCTAAATCATACAAAGATGTTTTCTGCTTCATATTAAAATAGATTATAACTATACATTTTTATGAATTTTTTTAATTGAAAATATGTTTACCAAACTTCAAATATGAACCATGGTGGAGGTACATTTGACAGTAACTGGGTCACATTTGATAGTTAAAAAAATAATTCATTTATTGCTAATAGCTGTATTTTGTTGAGAATTTACAACAACAATTGCATTTGATAATTCCCAGTAGAACAAACTAATTCCAATTTTTTTTTGGAATTATTTAATTCTAATTCCAAAAGTTACTTATCGCATTTGCCACCAGAAAACATTTTTTTGTTTTTTATTGTTTTTAAGTTGGTGTTGTAAATTTAATGACATTTATGACAAGCGACATTTTTATTGGTATTGTGGTCGATATTTTCTTAAAATTTATATATTATATTTTGTGTTATAATTAAGATAAACACTTTGATTATACTACCAACAGAAAAAAAAAATTTTGCTGTTTTGTTGAGAATTAAATAATTCCAAAATAATTCGAAATAACTAATTCTCAACAAAATACAGCTAATAATTGATTAAAATTCTAGTGGTTTTAGTAAACAAATAATAAAAAAAATGTAAAATAATGAAAAATTAATTTCAGTCTTCAATTTTATCACATTATCTGATTAGATACTAATTTAGAGCTACATTAAAAAAATTCTTAGCTCATCGCGATGTTTCGGGTGGATAAATTGGCATTGGAATTTTTCCCTCAATATTTCTTTACCGGACAAGTGGCGCAATGGTTAAAGGTACTGGGTTCGAATTCCACCAGAGACTGGATGCAAAGCGAATTTTCGTCATAGATTACGATTCGTGATGTTAATAAACACAACTAAGACCCTCTGTTGGAGTGCAGGTGGTATACATACTGTAATTGTGTGAATGGGTGATGTGTGCGTGAATGAAAAAGGAAATAATTGAGCTTCAAAGGACGTTAAATCCACTGGACAATTAATACTTTCTTTTTTTTTTAAAGAAACAAATATCTATCTATGAACATCATTCCTGCAGATTTTCTTAAAAATCGCACTGTGAGCTTAGATGTATTGTTAATTTCAAGAACTTCTCCGATAAAAGAAACATTCTGTTTTCCTTCAAATTTCTCTAACACAAAATCTCCAGCCTTTATGATATCACTGTCGGTTAGTTTAGCAAGTTTGGGTATTTTTCCTCCTCGTAATCCGAGTTTGTGAAATCGCTCTCTTCAAGTAGACAATTGGAGTCATCTGAGTCCACAAGTAATCGGAGATATTTATCGGATTCACTTCTTGCAGTTGATTCGAAATTAATTACTTTCTTAACTTTATGAATTGCTCTTTTTTCTTCAAAGCTTTTTGTTCCTGTGATTTCCTGGTTTTTGCAAACTCTTTAATTATGTCTTTTTCTGGCGTATTAGTGTATATTCGTGATTTATCAGCTCGATTTGATATCTGCGTAAAACAAATTTTGGGAACGGGTTTTAATTCTTCGGGACTCAAATAAGCAACTGCAGTAGAAAATTAAAAACTTATGGTGATTCTTATTTCCTGGTAGATTTATTACTGAATTTTCTGGAGTATCATGCGGCGGCCTATTATTAACGTCACAAAATCTTGCTCCGAGAAATACATTGAATTAAATGGTATAATGCCTGTTGATCTAAAGCCTTTTAATATATTTTCGGTTAAAAATGCTTTATTAAAAGATTAGTTAACGATACGACGCCAAAAATGGTAATCTTTTTCCCAAAATTATTAAGCATATAATTATTAAATGCTGCTTTGTTTTAAATGGCACAAGTACAGATACATCTAATGAATGAAGTCTATGTGAGCTATGTGGAGGAAATGACAGTACAGGGTGGCTGAGACCAAATGTTACTGACTTCACTCTGCTGTCATTTGGGTAGTTGTCATTTTCGCGCGTCAATTTTATGACAGATTGAAGTTTGGTTAGTTGTTTACATGTGGTCAACAAATAATTGTTCTAAATTAATATCTTCATAAAAAAATCGTAATGGAATTCAAACGTAATAGTGTAATTGCACTGTATTTGGGTGGAAATTCACAAACAGCAATAGTTCGTCAGCTCCAGCATTTGAATGTGAATAAAATGTTTGTGTATCGAACCGTAACTCGATCCAACGAAACTGGTAGCATCGCTAAACGCAACAGAGGCGGTCCTAAAAAGACAGCAACATCAAAAGAAATGATACGAAATGTGAAGAAACGAATCCAACGAAATCCTCGTCAAAGTGCCAATCAATTAGCCGCACGTCTACATGTTTCACGATACAGCATTCAAACCATATTGAAAAATGAACTACACTTGAAGCCCTACAAGATACAAAAAGTTCAAGATCTTACGGAGGCACAAAAAAAAGTTAGGCTTGAAAAAACACGAGCATTGAAGGCCTTGGCCGAACGTGATGAGATTCCAAAAATTGTCTTTTCTGATGAGAAAATTTTCACCATTCAACAGTATGTGAATAAACAAAATGATCGTGTTTGGTTAGAGCACAAGTCCAACGATAATTTGGACACAAGAGTTGCCATGCGCAAGCAATCAACAGCTTATGTTATGGTTTGGGCTGCAGTGACTGCAGATGGACGCACTCCTCTGGTTTTCATCGATCATGGAGTCAAGGTAAACCAAGAGGTGTACCGCCAAAAGATTCTAAACGATGCTTTGCTACCTTGAGCACGTAAACACTTTGGTACGAACCGTTGGACATTCCAACAAGACTCGGCACCGTCAGACAAAGCTCGAGCGACACAGCAATTTTTTCAAAATTGCGTTCCGCGGCTGATTTCGTCGAAAGAATGGCCACCATATTCACCAGACTTGAATCCCATGGATTTCTCCATATGGTTCAATTTGGAGAGTAAGGTGCCCACTAAAAAATACGAAAGTGTTGATGCATTGAAGTTAGCTCTTGTTCGAGAATGGAATAAAATTCCGCAAGCTCACGTTCGGTCAGCATGCAATGCTTTCTATGGAAGACTGAATCAAATAGTCAGAGCCAAAGGAGGTCATATCGAGCAGTAACATGTTTTTCATAAAATGTAATATGTTTCAACATATTCCACGAAACTTCAATAAAAAATTATCAAAATTAAAAAAATTACGGCCTTTTCATTTGGTAACACTTGGTCTCAGCCACCCTGTATAATAATGCCATTTTCTCTACAATACATAGGTACAATATGATGAATGATTGTCCAGAAGTAACAAAATAGATGATTCATTCATCAAATAATTTTTGCGAATCCAACGCATCCAGACCGCCCTCCCTTAATAAACACATCTTCATTTCTTTGTCTGGGAAAAACATATGCTGGAGAGACATGATTCCCAGCTGCATTTATCAAGCCCTTGTAGGTTCCCTGTAACGAGGGAACCTAACTCCTCTGAAACACACTGGGAACCCTGCTTAAGAAGCGTAAAATATAAACCTGTAGCTCAACATTTCAAATATTAAAAAACAAAAAGTTATTATCTACTCGTATATATTAAAAATTATTCCTTTGGAACATCCATGACTGTTGTAATACCAGTTTCATCAGTGTTGAATATATCGTTCGGTTGAAAGCTATGTTTCTATAGAACATATTCTAGATTACTAAAAAAATGTAACATCAACATGGTTGAACCCCGTCGTTCTGGCCAAACTAGTTTATGGTTCCACTAGGAATGGTGTTATTCCTTTTAATAAAACCACGCATTCATTCTATCCTAGCTCGGTTATTTTCATCCCATGAAAGTGGATATTTAATAAAATTGGCCAATTTTAGTACATGTGAGTCCGTATTGCAATCGACTGCATCTTTTAACATATTACACGAACTCGTCTTCCTAATCTTTTGTTAAAGTTTGGTTTACCGTATATTTTGATTGGTGCTTTTTACTAGCGTTGACTAGAGCCCTATTTTCACTGCTGTTGCCGAGCCGAATCTTCACCATTTTTAGTATCAAAATTTGAGATTTTTTTTAATCGCTTAACTAATGTTGTTCCATTAATACCATATTTCCGAGCTGTGCTAGACCGGGTTTTTTTATTCCTGACAACACCAGTTACTGCCTATTGCATTGCCGTTTCGTCATTTTCAAAATTTTAAAAACAGTTAAACATGTCTTCATTTGAAAGGGTACATTTGATCACTGTTGAATGTATAACAGTGTAACATATTCGACATTGTGAAATGCACCCAATTTTGCAGTGTCGAATGCGCATCGCCCCACAAGGACTATTTTTCCAAAAGTATAATTATTTTTTTTACAGTTAAATAATACAATTAAATCGTTTTATTTAGTAGATTTTTATAAATTTCACTACACTTAGACTAATGATGAAGGCGTTATCACTAAAAATCAATTAGAAATATCCATACAAACTGACCGTAAAATTTACATCAAAACACTGATAAAATGAAAAATACGTGCACCTCATTCCACGAGTGTATTACGACTAAGGGTAGGTGTCAGTATGTATAACTAAGAGGACACAAAGGAAAAATTTTCATCAAAAAGTGCATGGGTTATGCAATTTAAATGGGTTAAACAACAACACTTAAACATTTTTATTTACCGAATTTTTATCGTATTCTATCAATAGTCACGTGTTTGACAATATTCAATCCAAATAAAACAAAATTGTTGTGTAAGTGTATTGTATAACCCATTTAAATTGCATAACCCATTCAGTCGATTATGTTGTTTTTTAAATTGTTGCTTTGTTTTTATTCAATTATGTATAATTCAACTAGTAAATATAAGCATTTTTGTTGGTTTTTGTGGATATTTTTTAACAAAATAAAATTGGTTAAGACTGTAACATTTTCACTGTGAGTCACTGTAGTCAATATAATCCATAATTTTGTTTTTAATTTGTTTGTGGTAAATCTTATTGCCAAAATGTTAAAACGCAAATGTAAAATATACAACATTCAATAGGACAATCACCTTTTGAAAACCACAAACTAATTAATAAAACAGAATTTTATATAATATTTAGTAATTAGTTTAAAAAAATAACGTATTTACCACTTAGTGGTCATCTTTTGATTTATTATTTGCAGCTGTAAAATGTAAACCACAAGTCACCGCTCAATAGTTGAAAACGTTAATTATTTTTATAGTTGGATCTTATTATTTAGATTGGGATTTTGGGAAGGATGATTGTGTTAATTTTACTGATATATTTATGTATATATTGAAATTATGACGGCTATACAATACTTTTATGTAAGATAAAAAATTCTAACATCATTCAAGCCCAAAGAAATCGCGTTTTAAGCTGTGCTTGTTATTGAAGTCTGACACAAATGTTTTGAATTTTATTTATGAAAAGACTCAAAACGCATCGTAAATGGAATGATTTTTGATAAATGCTCAAAGTTCCGATTAAAAAGACAAATTTTGACCCGTTCCGTGACTATTTCACGTAACTTTTTGTTTATCGCACTAGTCACTTTGAGGTTAGTATTAGGAGAAGCAATAGAGCGATAGAAGCAGCTGAAAAAAAGTTAGAAGGAGAACAAGAGTTATCAATACATTTCTTTATTTGTTGGGTACATACTGCTTTTAGTTGGGTTGGCTGGTCAAATAAGGTTGTTTCAGCATCTACAGTTCATTCATTCAGGCATTTGAATCTCCGCACTACTGAAACCGACTGGGGACTAGTTTTTAAAACGTGGATGAAATTGGAAACCAGACGAACCACTATTTCCTCTACGGTTGAATGGATAAGCCTTATTTATCAACACATCCAGTTTAGATTTTTGTTTCACATATTCAATATGTGAAATTTCAGCTACCTCTGTACGAATTTTTGTGTCCAGCCAATCGAACTCAATATCAATCCCACCTTGATTTTACTTTGGAAAAACAAGAAAATAAATGCAATAATTTTCTAGATATAACAATAACCAGGATTAATTCTTCTTTAGACTTCAAAATTTATTGGAGACCCATACAGACGCTATTATCCCTAGTTCTTCAAACCATCCCCATAATATTTAAATAAAATATATCCCAACAAAATTTTGTAGCAGACTTTTTGAGCCACTACACCGCCTAAACCACTATAAAAATGAAAATGTTGCCATAAAATATATTCGATCTGAGTATTTTTATGGCAACATTTTTAAAATAACAAAATAAAAACTATTTTATGATTATTATTAAATGTCAAAACAAAAATATTTAAGTGTAGCGATGGATGAATGTGTTGGAAAACGTGCGAATAGCAAATTTAGGCGATATTGAATATGGTAAGTATGGATACATAATTTTGTTTAGTAAACAACTTCTTATATGTGGTTGTTTAATTAAATTTTAGAAACGGAGTATTTATTTCCGAATGAGGACGAAATGTCGGAATTAGAGAATAGGCTAGGACCAGGTGACTATCGAACTAAACAGAAGTTTTATGTATATTTGGTATTAATCATTTTTATAAATTTTATACCCCGATGTTGATGTGGATGGAAGAAGAGCGAGCCCAAATTCCGGTGAGTATAAACGTAAATATAAAGTAAACTTTAACGCAACCTCGTATTAATTCCACAGATCTGATTGAGCAAGTAAGACTGTATCCATCGATCTGGGACACTCGGGATGTCAGGTTTAAAGATCGCAACTGGCGAAGACGGGATTGGGAAGAAATTGCGAGATCCTTAAGTTAGTCAATTCATATTTCGTCGTAATTTATATAATCATTATATTTAACTAATAAAGTATTTTTTCGTAGATCTAACTTCAGAGAATATTCCCATCCTAAAAAACCGATGAGATTCTCTGAAGACTTGTTATGCGAGAGCAAAAACAACCAACGGCGAGTGGGTCTTGCAGACAACATAAACCGTATAAATATAATGCGGCCTTAGCATTTTTAGACGATATATTTGAACCAAGGGCGTGAGTAATTATTCCCTTAGTGTATTGAATTGTTACTTTAATTATTATTTGTTATAGAACGTCCTCTCTATCAAATATGGATAGCGCCGTTAAAAACAGTATGTCGAACGACATGCATTTGTCGTGTCAATCGTTTCTAACATCCTCGTTTCAATGTCATTTTTATTAATTTCAGGATATTTGTTTAACCGATATTAGTTTAAAGAAACGGGCGCTCGATGTACTGGAGTTTAAATACAAGGATCAGCAGTCCACACCGCCAAAATCACCAGCTGATGCTTTTGGAGAATATGTCGTAACCGAAATAAGGACATATCCATCAAATTTATTTCATGAAGCGCAACAAAAAATCCATCCAAAGTGTTTGGGGATATCAGAGATAAAATAAAAATATGCAAATTATTTTGTTTTTTTTAATTTTATTAATAAGAATTTTCTTTGTGTTTTTTTTTGTTGCCCTTAAATTTTACGTCAGACAGACGTGTTTGCTTATTTTGCTTGTTTTTTCATATAAAATATTTTAGAACTATTCATATATTAGTTACAATAACAATTTGACTTAAAACAAGATTGGTAAATTGTTAATGGAGGCCGCATGCATTACATTTGAAACCACTAACGGAATATAGGTGGACACGGAACGGCTGTTATTGGAATAAGAAATAGTCAAGATAATTTCGTGATATGCTATACTACCAAGGGGTATATATATCTAAATTAAGCAGCAACTTATGCAAAAGGAATACAAATTTTAAAGGCTATGACATTTTTTGGATAATTTTGAGCCGCTCACTTCATACAAATGACTCTTTTGCTCACAATGTAGGATGCAGTTCACAAATCTGTTGTTACTGTTACATAATAAATAAATTAACAAATTATTAATTAATAATTAATAAATTAATTAGAAAAGCCATATGGAAACATAATAATAATTGATAAATTATTGTGTTTGATAAATATGACATAATTGAAAGGAAATGTTTCCATTAGGTATAAAAACCTTCCTTTTAATAAAATTTAGCATAGAACGTGGAACAATTTTTTTTTTTGTTTAGCCGACCGCCACATTAGTCAAATTAATCAGGAAACTGAAAATATTGAAAAAAATAAATGATTAAATAATTATAATTATATGAGTTAAAATTTATACACATCTTCCTTTTACGGCCTTTCTACGGTAAACTATGCTGGCCTTTCCACCTTGATTGATTGATTGGACTGTAGGACCAAGTACTGGACAAGTGTCCCGGATAACGCCGGGCCTATTCCTACAGCCTGTTTACACATAACAATAGGAAGGATAGGAAGGGTTTTTTTTGGGACAAAACGACTCGGTTTCAGACTCCTAGCGATCCTACGGCACAACACAATTCTAATTTACTTCTAATCTACTAGAGGAAGGATAAAGGCTTAATAGGTTTAATGGATAATGATGGTATTGGTCTTCAACAATTGCTTCTCTAAATCAGCAACTTGAGAACAAAATATTAGTATTTCACGTACATCTGGAAAATCTCCTAAAATTTAATTCTGCATAAATAACTTCCGGTTTCCTAAACAAAATTGATTGATTGTATCGGCCCGGGTACAGACACCTAGATAAAGTCGATAGTTAGTAACATAATGATAATATAATTCTAATCTGCACAATCAGCAATTAAAAATCCAAAGAAATATTATTTCACCAGTATCTGCTGGTTTCCTGAAATCTAATACTAAATTAATATGTTCCTGCTACCTAAATCATAAAAAATTTATTAATCTAATTCTCTCCTCCTGCAACTCCACAACTTACAATAGAATTTCCTGAAACCATAGTTAATTGATTATCTAAGACAATATATATGTCCTCCATTTGGACACTAATATTCCAAAAGAATTTTCGATCATTCGACGCGCTCTCGAAAGTCGATAATTAAAATTTTTTTGTTTCGTTGACAGCGGGCTGTTCGAAAATGGTTTGAGGTTGTTTCTGTGTAACCCGAAAGCATCATCCGCCACAAAAACGTATGGAACATCCTTAATACTACTAGTCAAATTACTTGGTGATGGTAACCTATAAAATAATATGAAACGTTTTAAATAATATTTGCATACCATAAAGAATTAGAAAATAACTTTCTCCTAAGCTTGCTGTGTCTAAAAATTCTCCCATCGCTTTGTCTGCCGGCTGCCCCTATATCGCACATAATACAATTATAATCGTGGTCGCATATTGCTAACAGCACGATTGAATAAAAATTTATAATCGAAGAAGGTCGAACCACTTTCCGATAGAGCCTGTTTACAAATAAACATATTTTAAATAAAATTTAAATATCTCAATTTTATATTAAGAATACCTGTATAGCTACATGCTTTCCATCTATAGCACCAATACAATGTGGAAAGTTCCATCGTTGTGCAAATTCATCGGCGATCTTCAAATAATTGGTTTGGTCTAGTCGTGGAAATACTTTCGCTTTTAAAGCTTTGAAGTTGAAAGGCTTCTTTGCGATTCACCAGTTGCCAAATATCTAAAAATTAATACAATATTAATTATACATGTAGTACACAAATAAATATTATTATTACCTTATTGTAATGGCCAATCTTGCACCTGGTTCAATAGTCTTCCTTGTTAACGTCTGCTTTTGAATTACAGGGCCAACTAGCTTCAAGAGCTCATCAAATTGGGCCGACGTCATTCGCATATAATTATAAAACATTTCAGGGTCATTTAGTTTTAATTCGTGGAATACTGTTTGGTAAGACCCAGTTTCATCGGGGACAGAATAATATGGGCGAACCCAATATTTTTTCTTTTTTCGTTTACGTGTTGAACTATTATCCAACATTCCGGAAAGCTTTATTAATAAAGCGTCTTAATCGCTTTCCTCCTCACTGAATAGTATATCAATTAATTTAATGTCGTCACTATCCATTTTTAAATGTATTTAGCCTTTATTTTGAATTTTAATAATAAAATCTCAAATCGCGAAACCACCAATGAATCGAACACTTTTTCAATCAAACTCTAACTAAACTGATTATTTTTAAATATTAATAGCACAAAAAACCGTCACAAATTTTTATTAATCCAATTCGATACCACAATAATAACAATTTATTTCAATAAATTTATAAATTAAAAGTATACATATGTATACAACTTTTTTGTCTGCTTGCGAACTGTCAAAATTGAAAACAAAAATAAATTCTATTTAAAAAAATTATGGCATCTCTGTATATGTTTATTTCTTTCTCGCATATTGAATATTTTTATATAGTGGATGCTTCTTATTTACCTACAAAAATTTACAGACGAAACAATTTTCTACGTGTAAATGGGGCATAACGGAGATGCAACTAAGATTATATTAAGGTTATTACAGTAAAACCTCGATTTAACGGATTAATTGGGGATCCGTTAAATCTGAATGATTTTAAATTTAATCGTCTGTAGGTTTTGCACTTGTTCTGGAATATGGCCACCTAGGACAAAACTCGTTTCTTTCTTAGCCGATTTTGATGAGATTTTGTTTGTAGGATGGAAGTGAGATTCATGAACAGTTTTTGGAAAAAGTTCCGGAATATGGCCATCTGCGACGGAGCTCAAGCATTTATTATTCGATTATGTTGGGATTGGCTATTCTTAAATGATTTTTGGAACAAGTTCTGGAATTAGGGCACCTGAAACGGTTCCAGTAGTGCAGAGATTCAAATGCTGAGCAATGGAGTGAATTTTGTATACGCCAAATAAAATGAGCCTTTAGTCATTCGATAATCTCGCAGTAGATGCTGAAACTACCTTATTTGACCAGCCAACCCAATTAAAATCAGTATGTTCACTACAAATAAAGAAATGTATTGATAACTCTTGTTCTCCTTCTAACCTTCAGAAGCTGCTTCTATCGCTCTAATGCTTCTCCTAATACTAACCTCAAAGTGATTAGTACGATAAAGAAAAAGTTAAGTGACCATGACCTGATAGCATGTAAAGCGGATAAAGGCAATACAATTACTGTACTCACAAAAGTCGATTACTGTAATACAATTTCTGATTTTAATACAGAAAGCAAAGCATTAGAGCTTGGCATGAATCCAGCTAGGTCTGTTAAGACTTCTGACAGTAAGTGTATCGACCACTGCCAAAAGTTGTTTAATGGAAATGGTTGGAGGCACTCTGTCATGAATCCATCTACTCCGATTCTTTATGGTTTACCCAAAACCCATAAGAAGGGCATCCCGATTAGACCAATAATATCGTATTGCAATGCTTCTGCTTACAAGCTATGTAAGGGTTTCATAAAATTTGTTCAATGATCATACTAATTTCTTTTCGACTTACTCGGTTAGGAACTCGGTAGAATTGATTAACAAAATTCAAGACGTTGACATTCCATTACATTCAAAACTAGTTTCGTTTGACGTTGTCAGTCTTTTCACTTCAATTCCAATTAAAACTTTATCTCAAATAGTTTGTAATTACTTAGATAGGGATGTTTTAGTTGACGACTTACGCCGTGAACTGAAGTTAGTGTTTGAGACTTGTATTAGACAAAATTCTTTCTGTTTTGATAATATAGATATGTTGATGACATACTATGTCTATGGAATGGAACTGACAGACTGTTAGACTCATTCTTTACTTGGTTGAATTCTCCTTATCCCCCCATTGTTTTTACGTTGGAAAACGAAGAAAATAACTCGACAAAATGTTAAATGTGTTTTATAAAATGTGTTTATTACGTGTTGGAATTTATCTTTAGCGCTAGATCTTTAAAATCATCGGGGTGGACGTTGCCTTCTGATTACTACACCAATTCCTTTAAGTTCGTCTATATTACCGTGTTTGTTTATTTGTAAACAACTTCGGCTTGTAAATTTTTGAATAACTGTGTATTTCGTTGAATTTTCCTTCCGCTCCGCTACATTTAGATTTTTATTGTTTGATATATCAAAGTTGTCTAGTTATGGTTGTGTCTCGTGCGTATGATGATTCCTGTTTCTAATTCCAACCCTATAATCTTTTATTTTGAATGGTTTTAACGGTCCATTTTTAATGGCGATGTATAGGCTAGAGATTATTATTATTGAACCACGGCTTTAAAACAAAGATCTGAGTCCAAATAGTCAATCATTTTTGTAGTAAAGTCATTTTTTATAGTGATTGAGGCTTAATAATTTCTGTTGAGGTATTTATTTTTATAAAATTATAAACCGTGTGCTATTTTGTTGTTTTTCTGATTATAACGGGTGATTTTTTAAGAGCTTGAGAACTTTTTAAAAAAAAAAAACGCATAAAATTTGCAAAATCTCATCGGTTCTTTATTTGAAACGTTAGATTGGTCCATGACATTTACTTTTTGAAGATAATTTCATTTAAATGTTGACCGCGGCTGCGTCTTAGGTGGTCCATTCGGAAAGTCCAATTTTGGGCAACTTTTTCGAGCATTTCGGCCGGAATAGCCCGAATTTCTTCGGAAATGTTGTCTTCCAAAACTGGAATAGTTGCTGGCTTATTTCTGTAGACTTTAGACTTGACGTAGCCCCACAAAAAATAGTCTAAAGGCGTCAAATCGCATGATCTTGGTGCCCAACTTACCGGGCCATTTCTTGAGATGAATTGTTCTCCGAAGTTTTCCCTCAAAATGGCCATTGAATCGCGAGCTGTGTGGCATGTAGCGCCATCTTGTTGAAACCACATGTCAACTAAGTTCAGTTCTTCCATTTTTGGCAACAAAAAGTTTGTTAGCATCGAACGATAGCGATCGCCATTCACCGTAACGTTGCGTCCAACAGCATCTTTGAAAAAATACGGTCCAATGATTCCACCAGCGTACAAACCACACCAAACAGTGCATTTTTCGGGATGCATGGGCAGTTCTTGAACGGCTTCTGGTTGCTCTTCACTCCAAATGCGGCAATTTTGCTTATTTACGTAGCCATTCAACCAGAAATGAGCCTCATCGCTGAACAAAATTTGTCGATAAAAAAGCGGATTTTCTGCCAACTTTTCTAGGGCCCATTCACTGAAAATTCGACGTTGTGGCAGATCGTTCGGCTTCAGTTCTTGCAATGTCAAAGCATACTGAGCATCTTTCTCTTTGACACCTTGTCTGAAATCCCGCGTGATCTGTCAAATACTAATGCATGAAAATCCTAACCACAAAAAAATCACCCTTTACATATACTCGTATGAATATTTGGATAGGCAATCTGTTTAAAATTTATTTGTTTCCATTGTACATTTAAAAAAAAATTGCAGTTGATAGATGCATCTATCATCCCATAATTCTTACTTTAACTTTAAAAGAATCATTTTGCTGATTTTTTTTAAGGTGAGCGTGTACTTGCAGAAATAAATAACTCATTATTTAAATTAATATATTTGAATACTTCGATATTGTTCCACCCTACAGAAATTGCATTAATTATAGCACCGTGGAAATCAGATACAACATGGTCCAATACAGACTAAGCCATGTAAGCCTTTTTTCCTAAAAAGGAAAAAACTCCTAAAAAAAGTCGGATATTAAACGAGGTTTGTAAGCTGATCATCATTTCTAAGAATGAAAACTTAGTTCTAGTTGTACCATCAGCAGTTTTTTATATTACTCAATCCTGTATAATAAAATAATTCACTTTCCCTGCGATTTACGAACCACTAATCCAGTTGCATCTGTGTGCGCGATAACAGATATATTTTTTCTTATGCATCTCCGAACGCACTTTATTTGATCATTTGAAAAATAATAAATATTAAACGGATTTAGTATAAGAAAGTGCAAATACGAATTGAATTTGTTTATTTTTATAGTAAGGTCTTTAATGTTGTCTCGATCATCATCTAAGGAAGAGAATGCTTCAAAACGAGCAAATTTAGTACAGTAAGGCTTAAGTTTCAAATCACATTCTTTTGTAGCTCGATTTGAACGTGGGTATGCAATCATATGATTTTGAAAGCTACTTCGAATTCAAACCTCGAAATTTCGATGCCTTCGATGACTTTAAACGCTATAATGCATTTTAAGAATTTTTCAAATTTTGTGATGATTATATTCAAACGAGTTTTTCAGGGTTTCCACAAGAAAAAACACATGGAATTTTTTAGCAGTAACCATTACCTAGAACTTTCATTTGAATTGCTTTCCTTCCACCCTTAACACTTTAAACGTAAAATTCTTAGAAATTTTCAAATTTTGCATGAACAATATACTCTAACGAGTTTCCGTGTAGATTATCAATAAATTGGTAGCAAAAACACTGCACTATGCAGATGCGTTATAAAGTTTTGGTTACCTTCGGTTGTAGAGTATCGGCGAACATTAATAGTGTCTAAATGACAATACGTAGTCATAATAAACACTTATTGTTTAAACATATCAAATATTATTTTCTGCTTAAAAAAATAACGTAAAATATATACTCAATTCAAAGTGTTGGGCGGTATTCAAACCAAACGCGAATTGCGAGTTCGAGTAACTTTATTAACCAGAAGTTAACGAGAAATAATTTTTTTTTTATGTGAAATAAACAATTTTGTGTTAGAATGAACATGGACTCAAAGTTCGTTTGGGATAGTACGCCCCATGTTATGAATTTTCTTTACAGTTTATCTTCCAAGATAAATACCAGTGTAGAGACAAGGTCGGGAATTACCCCACAATGTCAACATAACTTTCAATGAGCCGGAATATTACCATATTTCCTAATGATACGATAAAATAAAACCGAATAAATAAAACCGAAATTTCAAAATTAATATTGGAAATAGATAATTTGCTCCTATCCAAATATTGGTTGACAGACATTTTATTTTCACGCAATATTGATTTGGTTTAATACAATTTATGTGTTTTCTAATTTAAAATTATCGATATTGGTTAGCATATTTAGATATGTGGTGTCATATATGATGGTATGAATAACGGTGATACCATACCGATTGGCTGTTATTTTTATATGTATATTACCGATGAGGGATGTTTTTATATTCTGTTTACAGTTCAATGAATATAATTTGGACATATTTTATATTTTATTTGAACGATAACCAAATTTAAATTATTTTGTATACATTATTATTTCTCTCGGTGGTGTTATAATCGATAAACCATCAAATTTAGAAAATCGATGAAATTTGATAGCCCACGGCTATAAACGTGATAGAAGCCAAATATAGCTCGAATTCAGGTCATATATTACGGTGTAGAAGACAAGCGTGAAAGCACATTTTTAAATCGATAGCTTGCGCCTACATTCAATTTATATTACCTTAATTAAGTGAATTCAATATCAACTTGATATGTATGGTTCAGAATTGATTTAATATACATGTAATATTTTATCCTGTATGAAATTTGTCCTCGTCAAAATATTCTACCATGTTGATTTTCTATTTAAAATTCTGCAAAACGGAAAAAATTAAAACGAAAACGACTTAAATTGAGATATTAAATCCCTTTTGAATAAAACCAAATATTTGTATAAAAAGTAAATACATTTTCTTCTTCCTTACAAATATACAGAATTCTACAAAAATATAGAATTTTTTTTCTATACATTCGCACATACATACAAATGTGTACTAAAGTGGTTCCCTATCTAACCCAGTCTCAATCCGTTTACCATTTAATAATAAGAATTTCATTGATTCCATGTCAATAATAAAGGCACCAAATCCGCCAACTTTTGTATCTTCTGCTTATTTTTAATAAAGGTAGATGTTGTGTTTCTGTTTACTACGAGAAGTGGTTCGAACCATTTCCACTGTTTTACCCCTATATAGAAATGAGAAATAACATGGATAAGAAATACAATTTACGAGTTAAAAATGTATGTGCAAATACTCTTTAGCAGCGATTCAAATTAAAATGGAAAATTAAAATAAAATGAGTTTAACGGGAAAACATTCAAATTTTCACAAGAACGAAGATGACATTATTAATTTTGTTTTGCTCCTCCCAACTCGAGATAAGTAACTTTTGTCTTCACATGATTTTTGTAATAAAATTTAATTTTATTTTCAGATTTTAATTTCTTTATGATTAAATGTTTGAGGGTTTGGTATACACATACGGAAAATTTATATGCGGGATTATTCTTCGAGGCATAATTCCAAATTGAATGTCGTCGTTAATGACATTTGATTTATTGCTAATACTTTTTTTTATATACACATATACTTATTTATTACAACTGATTTACAAATCATCTAGTAATTTACTTTCATAATCTATATTCTTATTTGGAGGGTTGTAGCCCTTTGGCTAGTCCCTTTACAATTTTATTATATTTTTAGTCGATCCTGATTGGATCTTGTAGATCACGCGGGTTTTTCCTTCGCAGCCGTCTTACTGGGTTTAAATAATCCAACATACGACTACCTTGAAAACACATACGTTGCATGTGTTTTCTCGCGTATTTGGTTATTTCTTCACTAATGAAATCCATCTTCATATCTCTATGCAGGTTGTCATTTCTGATGTACCACGGTGCATTAACTATTCCACGAAGGACTTTGCTTTGGAATGACTGGATGATATTGACATTGGTTTTCTTTGTACAGCCCCAGAGCTGAATACCTTAAGTCCACCCAGGTTTTAGGATTTGCAGGTATAGTAGCAATTTATTATGTGGAGTTAGCTCAGAATTTCTTCCTAAGGGCCAATCCATCTTTCTGTATTTGATGCTTAACTCTTCTTTTAACTTTTTCACATGCTCTTTCCATTTTAGTTTCGCGTCTAGAGTCATGCTTAGATATTTTGCCGCGTTTGCATTGGGAATTTGCTGGGAGTTCAGTTCTATTGGTATCCAGTTGACCTTCTTGTTGGTAAAGTTTACGTGAACAGATTTTGTTTCATTAAGTTTTATTCGCCATCTCTTGGTCCAGGTACTGACAATATTAGTAGCTCTTTGCAATTTGCTTGTAGATTCTTGTATGCAATTAGTAACTGCTAAGATGGCCGTACCACCCGCAAACGTTGCTATGTTAGTCTCCTCTATCGTTGGCAGGTCCGAGTTGTATAGAACATATAAAGTTGGTCCCAGAACGCTACCTTGTGGTACCCCTGCTGATCTTTTCTTTATTTCTGAGTATTCGCCATTTAATTTAACTCGAAAGTGTCGGTTAGATATGTAAGATTTTAGAATTTCATAAAACTGCTTTGGTAAGTCTCTTTGTAATTTATATTCCAAACCCTTATGCCATACTCTGTCAAAGGCCTGTGCTACATCCAAGATGACGCTTGAACATACTTTCTTTTTTTCGAGTACGTTTTCAGTTATGTTTGTAATTCGGTGTACTTGCTCTATTGTTGAATGGTTTTCTCTGAAGCCAAATTGATGTGGAGGAATACGATTTCTTTCTGCTATTATTGGTCTTAGTCTCTTTAGGAGTAGTTTCTCGGATAATTTTGAAATTATTGAGAGTAAGGAAATCGGCCTATACGAATTTTTGTTATTAAGTGGTTTGTTTGCTTTAGGTATCATAATTACTCCTACTACTTTCCATTGACTTGGAACGTGTTTAAGTCTGAATACTGCATTAATTATTTGGAGTAGTTTACGTAGTCCTCTTTCATGAAGAGCTTTTATTATTTGTCATGTAATTAAGTCAAATCCTGGAGATTTCTTTGTATTTAGGTTAAGATTGATTTCCTCTTTTAATTCTTGTAGTGTGACAGGAGATATATTGCAGTTATCCATTTTATATACTGGTGGTATGTTTTCCTCTGCAGTTTGTCTAGGTAGAGACTGGAACGTGTTCGCGTGGTGGGTTGCAAACAACGAAGCTTTTTGCTTTGGACTTATAGCGCATGTGCCATCTTCATTTTTTACTGGTGGAATTTGTAATTTAGGTCGTTTTAAACTTTTTGTCGCTTTCCAAAGGGAGTACTCGGTATCTTTTTCCCCAGTAAGGCCACTCAAATATTTATTAATGGATTCGTTTTTGATTTCTTTAATTAGCAACTTTAGTTTATTGGATAACAAATTTAGAGTTGTTTTATATTCTGGCGCTCGACTTCTTTGCCAGGCCTTTCTTGTTTTTCGTTTTTCTGCAACCAGTTCCCTAACTTCCAGGGTTTTTAATTGGCACCTGAAGATCAATATTATCCTCAACAAGCTTCTGGAATTTCTCCCAGCAGGTTATTTTGTTCGTTAGCGAAGGTGGACTAGTTTTTTAACAATCGTTGCACTGATTGTCATATGACAGGCGTGTGATCCGACATAATCCCCTCGCTGCTTTCTAGGTATATGTAGTTTTCGTCTATACCTTTGGTGATAAAGAAGTCAATGATATCGGGTATTTTGTTTCTATCCGTAGGCCAATAAGTTGGTTGATATCCAGAATGAAAATCGCAATTGCATAGTCTTCCAGCTGCAAACAGCTCGCTTCCTTTTTTAGAGGTTACTCTTGATCCCCAGTAGGTGTTTTTTGCATTAAAATCACCTCCGATTATGAAACTTGATCCAAGTGATTTAAATAACGTGCAATAGTCTTGTTTAATTAAATTATATCTTGGGGGGCAATATATTGACGATACACTACATTCTTTGTTGTTATTTATAAATATTTTTAAGGTGACTACTTGCATAAATTCCTCTTCAATTTTAAGATCTATAAAGTGTTTTATGTTTCCTTTTATAACCATCAACGATCCTCCCCTTTCCCTTCCTGCTGGATGAATGGCGTGGTAACAACTGTATCCATATATTTTAAGATATGAAGTTGAAGTAAAATGGGTTTTCGATACTAGGCATATATCTATCTTTTCAGTATTTAGGAAAATTTCTAATTCTGGAATATTGCATTAGCCATTTGCATTCCAGGTTACTATTCTTAATGTTTTATTTGTTGTTGTTTGCATCATTTTAATGGAGCATGGATTTCATTTCATTTAGAGAGTCTTGCTTATCTAACCTGTTGCTTAGAGCTTCAAGGCATTTCTCTTGTTTAGCTACACGAATGTTAAGAGCTTCCATGTTTCTTAGTATCTTTTGGAGCACTGCTGTGCCCTCCGAAATATCTGGTTTTGTCATGACTACTTGCGAGTACAGTTTTGGTTTTGGTTCTCCCGTTTTACTAGCCCATTCCTTTAGGTTTTGGGTTCCTCTTTGGTGAAAGTTTGATAATTTTTTTACCGATATTCCTGGACTTTGTTTTCGCGTTTTATTTCTTATTCTTTGTAGCTCCTTAGCTATTTCACATCCCCGGTAGTTTGCGGGATGTGACTTATTGCAATTGACACATTTTGTAGCAATATTTTTACTGACCGGGCATACTTGGGCATGATGCTTTCCTGCGCATTTCACGCAACTAGTCTCTCTTTGGCAATATTTCTGCGTATGATTAAAACCTTGACATTTTTTGCACTGCGGTATTGTTAATTTGGACTCCTTGTTCAGTTTCGATTTTCTCTTTCTTAATGATATTTACGGGATTTTCTATTTGATAACCCTTTTGCTTGAGATCCTCAATAATTTCCTCTTTTGCACAGGTTGGATGAAGACCTCTAGTCATAACTTTAATTGGGCAATCACTCTTATCCTCATAGGTAAACCACTTATGCCCTGAAACCGCTGATGAATTAAACTTTGTAGCCAAAGCTCTATAAGCTTCAGAGTCTACAACATTAATTTTCCAGATGCCGTTCTTTAGAGATACGAGTTTGTACTCGTCTATCGTAATCGATTTCATAATCGATTGTATAGTGGAGAAATTTGATATCCCGACGATATTTATTGGTGGAGGTGATTTTTCTTTTGGTTTATTGATGATTAACTGTTTTCCAGAAACCTCTATTGAAGTTGATGGTAAAATTACTGCCATTTCTGGTGAGTGTTGTGCTTTCCTTTTCTTGCTTGGTCTATTATTCCGGTTCAACTTCCAATTTGTTTCTCTTTCTAATTCTTCTTCATACGTATGGAATGAATTAATGTCATCATTGACTGTTGGGCTAGGTGTCGTCCCAAGTTCTGCACTTGTTTCAACTGCTTTTTTGAGTTCTTCATTCTCTTTCTTTAGAATTGTAAATTCTTCTTTTAATTTAGTAGTAAATTCTTTTATTTCTCTTAGTTGTTCACGGAGTTCGGCATTTTCCTTCTCGTACTGAAATTCATTTCCAGTTGAAGATCTTTGTGATCTTGATAATTTGGGACTTCGTCGAAATGGGTTAAACAATGATTGGCCCACCCCAGGTGGTTGTTGGACCTGCCTCCGAAGAGTGTGGTTTGGACAGCATATCTGCTGCTGTACCACTTGGGGTATTACATTCCGTATTTGTTGTACTCATTGTTTGTTTTACCCAATTTATACCACTGACATTTGGTACCGGTAGCACTTTACTACGCGGCTACCTCGGTGTAACCTAGGTATACACAGAGACAGCCGAAGGCCTCTGAGTACCCTAGGCTGAGGGGCTTATTGCTAATATGATCGATAATTATATGATTTTTGATATGGCTTGGGCCAACAAAAAGTTGTATTTTCCAGAATTTAATTTTCAATTTCAAATTTTGAATTTCATTAGACCAGTCCACCATAAACAATCAGTTTACATTATTTTTAAGTAAACTGATAATTTTGTCAATATATTGTAACGAATTTCGGTCGGTCAAATAGAATCATCAACAGTTCGTACACGACTAGTATAGATCAAAAGTGCGGCAGAAATAATCTAACCACTTTCTACAAAAGTAAGATGGCCGCCCTGATTTGAGATGAAATCTCAATGATGCTGCTTGAATCGCTTTTCAGAAACGGTTGAAGCTTCAATATTTGCAAAGGATTTCAAATGGAACTCGAACCCAACCCCAATCGTGTCAACCCCGATCCATTTTTGAACTTTTTTTCGAGTCAGGTTCATCAAACAGAAATCTATTTTTTGGTTTTTCTTGTTACTTACATTATATATCCCAAATATCCTAATATTAAAAGTCACTTCAAATGGTACAGTACAGTTAAAAATATAGATTGGAACCTTGATTTTTGAACAGGTGTTGCTGTTCTAGGAACAATTATTAAATATTGGGTTAGTTATTTAAAACAAAATGAATTCGAATCATCTTTCCATTTTATGGAAATGTGTTTTACATCTAGAACTTATAGCCGCCATGTAGTTACGGTAAGCTGGATGTGAACCAACAGATATATCGCATCACATTACAAATCATGTACCAACTAATTCTAACCTAAAACAATTGTAATAACAAAAATTGTAAAAATCCTCGAAACAATAAATATCTGTGTATATGAATTACACAGGGTGTCAGCGGCTGGCGATTTTATACTGAAAGGGCGAAAGGGCATTCAAAACTAAATCAAAGATATTACTACGGATTTCGAATTCGTTATAATGTCGTTATAAACCTTTAAATTTAAACAAATTCGTTTCACTTTTTTATCGAAATCTAACATAACAACATAAAATTATTTTTTACGTTCTAATTTCGGCCATATTCGACTAAAAATTAATTGTACGTTTTACAATTTGTGTAGGTGGTATTTGATTTGACCGAAAAATAAATAGTTTTTGCATTCAACGGAAAAAATGTCAATACATTGTGTTCACCTTCATTTATTTTGAAAACGAAACCGTTGCTCATGTTAATAAGCATGCTTGCCGGCACTTAATCCACAAAAAATCATAAAATCGGCTCAAAATGGAACTAGTGTAATTAGTAAACCAAATCTCATAGGGTACCCAAAAAAATATGTAAAAGATGTTAGAGGCAAAAACGAATTTTTTGGGATTTTTTTTGGTGGTGCGTTTTGGGTGGATTTTAAACTCTTTGGTCTCGAATTAGTTAGTTTACACTTCCTTTTTATTTTGGATATATCAAATTCTAATTTTTCAGATTGTTGGAAAAGATTCATTGAGTTGGTTTCAAGACTTATGGCTTAACAGACGAGTTCTAGATATATTATTTGTGCTCGATTCATAAATCTTAAACCCCTTTTTAAATAGTTCGCTGCTTTTTCAATTGGTTAATCCTATCCATTTGTTTTTAAATTCAATTAAAATTTTTAACGACAGGTTTACAATTAATGAACAAGCATAATGTTAAAATTACTGAAAGTAACACATAAATTTTTAATTGAGATAACAGTATTACCAATTTGCCGAAAATATATAAAATCTCCCACCTTTCGCGCCATAATCTGTGAAATTCAATTAACATCTTTTATCGTCTGTTTTTAATTTTGGCAAATACATAATTATTTGAAAATTATCTTTGCAAGAATAAGTACGAGTACCTAACCTACCTCATCTTGTATGCTATTTTTAGTATGTAGTACGAGTATTAACATCGTACGGAAATTTTTACTGTTCCATCGCCAAAAATAAATAAGATGTAGGTACGAGTACAAGTATTAAATAGTCGATAAGTTTTTGAAAATTTTATAATAAACAACATCAACAATGGATTTATGGATACTAGCGCGTAAAAGAAAAATATCAAACAACAACAACCAAATATTACTAAATGAAGGTAGTACGAAGGGAATTTCCCTGCTATTTTTCCAGCTGAATAATGAATCATTTTTGATAAGAGTTTTTTTATATTTTATCACAATGAATTTTTTATTTATGGCATAACACAGCGAAAAATGTTAAGCGTTTGATAAGAGACGGTTGTTAAGAGTTATTTTGTTGTTGTTATTCTTTGATATTATTCTACTGAACAAATGGTTGTTTGTCTTGTGAATGATATGCCAACCTGTTGTTATGTATGTGCGAGTATATTGTTTATGTTTGAAAATGGTTAAATTTTAACGGGATAATTGAAAAGCTTTTCACGTAAATTATAATGCGATCTATCTTTATAGACAATGTACATACGAGTACATGTCTAGTATCAATTATAAAATTAAATTTTTTTGTTTGTTTGCACTTACAGTTTCCTGCAATGAGAGCGCTATCAATATCATCTGCGGATGCCTTTATATTAGTTTATGACGTTACTGATGAAAGCTCATTTGAAGAAGTAAAAACGATACGGCAACAAATACATGAAACAAAAAATACAACGGCGGTGCCAATTGTTGTGGTTGGAAATAAAACGGATCTAGTGGACGATGATCCAGATTTAAAACAGGTAAAATAGTTAACTGCAATACAATTCAAACAATTAAACTTAGTTTAATTTAAAAAATCACACAATAATTTTAAAACTACTAATCATACCAAAATCAAAATATGTGGTATAACTGATTTTATTGTTTTTTGTCAAAGCGCGTAAACAGACAAGATCTAATATATTTATCACTCTCGGTACCAAAGTAAGCAGACAGCTTGCTCTGTATAAATTCCTCCTCTTTATCGGGCCATTAAAACATACTAATCGAAATTGTAAATATATATGTTATTATTTGAATCTAACACGATTAGAGAGTCTTTATATTTTACTCGTTCAATAGACATCTCAAATAAAATTGACGGTAAAAAACAAAAATGAATTAAATTTACGAGTTTATGTGGCCAGTGTTATTGAAATAATTTTCAATTTTGTTTAAGTTAAACGGTTTCAAACGATAATATAAAACCTATCTATATTCTCATGATAATTATAATTCATCTGAAACTTTGGACCCAAAGGAACCGGCCAATCCATAAAGCCAACAAAGACTTGTTGCCAAATTCAAACGAGTCTCTAATTAATCCCACATACACCGATTATCATTTACATCTACCAACATTGCGCCAAGTAGCAGACCAACAAGTCAATGGCTAGATCTCAATCCTAATAGCAGAAATATAGAAAGCCACATCTAGAGAAAAAATTCCCTCAGAACCTCTCCGCTTCCCTCTCACAAATAGCTAAAAGTGGTGACCAATATAGGTTTTAGATGTAACAATACAGACTGCGCGGGTTCTTCACAAAAAAATCGCTAATACCCTTACATGTTCCATTTAAAATAACACACGCAAACACCAGGTTATTTAAAGGTTTATTTGCTCTTATTATTTTTTCACTTAATTTCATTATTTCCTAAGCTATCCTAAAAATTAAAATCCGCCATTTTTGTTTAAATGTATGCGTAAAACTTCGTTTAAACGAGTAAATTATAAATTATAAGAAAAAATGCAAATAAGTACGGTGACTAAGTACTTGTAAAGAGGTCAATTTGCATATCTTATGGATTGTCCGAGCAATGTCCCCAATTCTAGAAAGCGCTTGCTTCAGATGATCGACACTTTGGTATTTTTTTGTCCCAACCTTGCTCTTCAAAATATCCCAAACCGAGAAATCCAGCGGATTTGCATCCGGTGAATTTGGTGACCATTGGGCAGTGAAAATGAACCGCGGAACGTTGTTTCTCAGCCAATCTTTATTGACGCGCGCTTTATGACTCGGCGCCAAGTGCTGTTGAAATGTCCAGGCTCGGCGGCCGAAATGTGTTTGTGCCCAAGGCTTCAACGCTCCCTCCAGCACATGATCCCTATAAATTTGAGCATTTACCTGGATACCACGGTCCAAAAAAACGAGCGGTGAACGGCTTTCGGCCGTTACGGCGGCCCAAACCATCACCATCGGCGGCGCTTGGTTTCGAGTGGCAATCTATTGGTCCAAATTTTTAGTACAACGGCCAGGCAAGTAAATCCGGTCGTTTTGCTTGTTCACATATTGCTCAATAACGATTGGTGACTCATCGGAGAAAACCAAATTCGGCAAATCGCTACTTTCGTGCAAGCGTAACAACTCCTTTGCTCTTTCCACTCTAGCTTTTTTTTGAGCATCTGTAAGACCATGAGTTTTATGGAATTTCAAGGTCTTTATTCCTAGATGATCTTTCAATGTGTGCTGCGTCCGTTCGAGCCAAATGTTCGCCTCACGATCCATTTCTATGCAGCTACGGCGCCAAATATAGGACAATCACACTATCACGCTTGAATTCCATTGCGGATAACTTTTTTCTGAATATTTTTCACTAAAATGCTTTTGTACACTTGTAAACAATGCGCTATGTCATCACTGGTTTGACAGCAATGACAGTCTGAAGTTGGTAACACTTCGTGTCAGTCACCCGGTATAAGTTCCACTTTATAGTTTTCTTCATATTAATATTTCCAATCTAATAATCATTGCAATTAACAAATACAATTTTTTTGTTTGGAAAATTCAATTTATTGATATACCAAAAGATACAGGAGGTTTATTTAATTAATATTAAATTAATTTTTTAGTTATAGTTAAACTTAGAAATATAACGTGAATACTAGTTTTTCAAAGGTAAACATTTTTATTGGATTATTTGAGAAAAATGCAGTTCAACGATGGTGTGATAGATTTTGAAAATGAAGCTGAATATTTTTCGTTTAATGAAGAAAATTTAATTGAAAGGGGCAAAAAAGACAGAGAAACGAAAACGAAACAAGTGGAAAAAACAAAAAAATTTGGGACAGAGTTACAAAAACTATTTGGATGTTCAAATCCAATCCAAGACTGAAGAAAGGATGTCTACCGAATTATAGAAATAAATGTCAAGAAATTCTTCCTACTAGTTTGAGAGACAATATATTAAAATTATATTACAATTTGGTTTCAAAAGAGCATCAGTGGAAATACATTGCAAGGTATGTGGACATTGTTGACAAAAAAGTCACAAAAATTTCGCCTAGACCGAGTACGAGAAATTCATCAAGAATTTATAATTTATATTATTCGGCAGAGAATAATTGCAAGACAATGTTCCTCGATACACTTTGTATCTCTAATCAAGTTGTGGAAACGGCTTTAGAAAAATTTGTTAATGGAGAATCAGACAACAGAGGTATTTACTATGTGATAAATTAAATTTGTATAAAAATTTCATAGGTTCTGTTTCCGTAGTTAGTGATAAAGTTTTGTCGTATCTAAAAGAAAATTATTATTTGTACAAATATCGTAAACTTATGTATTGATTGATTTGAGTGCGCGGCCAAGACTAAGCAAAGATCCCGGATACGCTGGGCGCATCATGCACACTTATACACATCGCAAAACAGACAGACTTGACCCGGTTACAAAATTATCGACTTGGGCTGGACTCTAACTAGCAACCTTAAGGTTGACAACACTAGGCACTCACCTTAACCACTTTAACACTCTTCAGTTTAATACATTTTCCATTAATTAATTTAATAGGTAAATTCACACGGCGTGTAAATGAATTGAAGCAAACGACAAGGAATCAAATTAAAAGACACATCTCTGTGTTTCCTATAATAGAGTCTCATACATGTAACGTATGGCTTTGGGTCCATCCGACACCACGAGACACACTTGTTCGATGCGGGTAGCAGTCAGTGGATATGTAGGGTGGTTCTTGTAAAACTCGTGTTGCCGTGTTGCCGGAAGCCATGTACAATAATTACTATTCAACTTTAAGTGTGCTGATATTTTCTATAAAGGAGGAGAAATTTTCCAATTAAATCAACCTGCAGCTACCACAACCATCCCACTACATTCAAGCTGTCCTAAGCTTGAAACATTCTATGAATTATTTAAATACGCTTTAAAAAAAAATAGATGCACATGATGACATGATACCGGCTATAAAGTTGAAATTTGAGTAATAAAAAAAAATAAAAAAAATCCATTCACAATAAAAAGTATGAAGAAAGAATTAACAATGATAATTACTAGTAATAATAATAAAGGTTCTATGATAGTAAGAAGAATAAGAAGTATATATATATAACTGAAAAATGTTGTGTCCTTAATGTTATCCGCTTCTGGTACCATACGTTGGTTTGGGAATAGTAAATTTCGTTTTGTTTCTCGTTGGTATTCCGCTACAAATCTGCATACACTCGAAAACTTTTCACACGCCGTACGTAGAGTTTTTCTCATCTGATTTACTTATTCGTTTGTTAATGTTTTATTTTGACCAAGCGAGCCTTTCTTAGATATTATCTATCGGTATATTGTTTTTGTAGGTTATTTGAATTACCGTTGTTACATTAAATAGAATTTATTTCACTTTGGATTTTTTTTTCACATACTCGAGCTTTAACACTATTTTTACGTAGGTTAATTATTACACATAACTATTTTGATGTATCACAGCTTTTCTAGATTATTATTGATTGTTTTTTTATCACTTTATTATTATATGTATATGTCCATTCACATTTATGTTTAAGTTGAAGTATAGAAGAAACACAACTTCCCAGGAAAAGCTCGATTTACTCGCAAATAATTTTAAACGCAATTTTTTCCTTTTCACCATTAACAATTATTATTTTTATTTAACTTATAAATTTCTTAATTTTAATATATAATATTTAGTCACAAACAGTTGTTAATTTAATTTTTTTTTTTTTTTTATATAATACTCAATTTTTATGGATTGTAACCAAACAGAACATCGTCCATTTTATTCATTTTAGTGAACTGGTCGTAAAAACCATGAATTCCCATTTTTTTCCAATCAATTTTATTAATTATTTTAAGTTATTAAATACATTATTATTATTATTAGACCCCACTATAAACTATATATTTTTTTACATGGATTTTTTTTGCTTACTTAATTTAATTTTTGCGGCTTTGCAATAACTTTCGCGCACGATCCAATCCAAACTTTTATTATCCCAAAAAAAAACTCTCTTCACATCTTGTGCATCGTTTTTATAAAGACCCCCCCCCCCCCTGGTTTCCTCGCTGATCTACTTTTTTTTTTTTTTTGTTTAAAGTTGTACCAGATGTGGTCTAAAACAGTGCACGAAGAGAATTTTGAAATCTCATAGGCGCGCGCGTATCCAACTCGATTTTTTTTTCTTACAATCGTTACACACAGTTAAAAAAATATCACCTATGTAATGCAAATTGCATTACATATAGGTCCAGCGCTAGCTTGCATTACAAACTAATGCACAAGTTGTATTATATCAGATATTAATGCTAATTGTATTAATTTTTATTGTAAAGTTTATATTAAACTTTAACGGAATATTTTGTTAAAATTGATACATGTTATTTTAAAAGTTTACAGCACATTGCATACAAAAATAAATTAATATAAATTAAAATATCTATTCGGAAGCATCATTTTTTGTCATAAGCGGCATTTAAATTGTATAGCTTAGTGCTTTAAACAGTAAAGCACACCACATTAGAAATGCCTAAATAATAATAAAACTAATATTATTTTGTATTAAAAGTATAAGGTGAATTTCACAGATTCCACGTTTTTTACTTCCAACTCGATTGACGTAAATCAATTGAAGTCTTTACACTGCAAATATACGAAAAACATTTTAACCTTATATTAAAAGTATACACAATGCCTTAGCGAATTATTATAAATTCGCTAAAAAATAGATAAAACCTCAACCAGCAAAAACTTAAGAGCTTAAGTTGTGCTCCGTTTGGACCACTTAGGGGAGCGGTACAACCACGAAAATTTTAAAGGTTAGTTGTTTATTTGCAACTAGAGTCCTATACAATTTTGGTGATTGTAACACTAACCAACATTGTACAAACAGCGTGCAACTTAAGCTCTTAAGTGTTCGCTGGTTGAGGCATAACCCCAGATTGTATAGAAATTTCCTTTCGACACACTGCTTCAGTAGTTTTAGACGCAACTGCATCGTAACTATTTTTAATGCATGTTTTGCATCAGAATGTGATACACGATTGAATTGTACAATAATCGAGTAATTGTACGAGAATCGAGCAAGGATTGCTTTATAAATTGCAGCAAAATTTCTAACTGTGCACTACTTAAGAGCGCAGACTACCAAAGTATATTTAGATGGTAATCCAATTGTTTCTAAAATGTTTCGTCTCTTTGAAGAATGGGTACGAACAGAATTTATTAAATTAGAAAAAGCAACAGAACGTTTTTTTAATAACTGTTTCAATATTTCTTTCTTTGTTCCAAAGAAAAACCAGTGCAACGAGTGCACTATGCATGAAAATATGTCTACTGCCGAGAAAGAAAAGTTCATTCAAATTTACGAATATCATCAATCAATGAAAAAAGAAGCACGATGCTTAGAGGATATTGAAAAGGCAACAGCAAGTTATAATAAAAATGTTGTAACGTTGCAACGTTCGATTTTCAAAAACAGCTACAATGCCCATTTGGTGAAACTAGCATTTTTTATTACAAAAGAAAGCTGGCTATACAAAATTTTACCATATATGATTTAGCAAACAAGCAAGGCCATTGTTTTGCATGGGATGAAACAACTGGTAAACAAGGATCATGTGAGTTGTCTGTATATGTATATGAAAGCAGAAATATTAAAAAATCAAAATATTAAACAATTTTGCTTCTGGTCTGACAATTGCTCAGGGCAAAATAAAAACAACATAATATTCTCATTTTATTCTTCGGCATCAGTGAAATTAAAATTTGATGTATTGCATACATTTTTTTTCTTTGTTAATTACAACTGAGACTGTGCTCATCTAGCAATTTATCTTTCAAATTTACAAAATTTACATTTATTAAATAATGCTGATTTGTTCGGGTGAAACTAGGTCAAGTGGCCTCATTCCTTGAAGTCTTCTGTCAACGACAGGGTTATCTATCATATGGCGAATATAGGGGTTTCCATGATCCTGGAGCCTTATTTCGTGTTTGGCGGCATGCTTTTTTTATTTCATCTTTGATGTAGTCCATCTGTAAGTCCCTGTGAAGGTCTTCATTTCTTGTGTACCACAGGGCATGTACGATGCTACGGAGAACCTTATTTTTAAACGTCTGTATCATACCGTAGGTCCATATCGGCTTCAGTATATGCCGATATAGCGGCAGCTTGTATATTGTAAGCTCAGAGCCTCTACCTATGTGCCAATACGTTTTCCTGAACTTAATATCAAGTTCTTCTTTTTTCTTTTTGACATGCTCTCTCCACTTGAGCTTGACATCGACATTTCGCCTCGTTAAACTTGATTCTGCAGCGCTTAGTCCAGTTACAAACCGCATTGGTAATCTTCTGGAGTTTGCTCGTTGCATCAGCAACATTACTTCCAATCGCCATGATTGCTGTGTCATCTGCAAAGGTGGCTATGGTTCCTTCATCTGTTTTTGAAATATCACTTGTATATAATAAATACAGGATTGGTCCTAAGACACTCCCTTGTGGGACACCGGCAGAGATTTTCTTTAGTTCGGAGTATTCATCCTCATATTTCACACGAAATTGTCTATTGGATAAATATGATCGAAGTATGGCATAAAATTGCCTTCGGCAGATCTCTCTGCAGCTTGAATTCTAGTCCACTGTGCCAAACTTTATCGAATGCTTGGGCGACGTCCAGAAATACGCTGGAGCATACTTTTTTACGTTCTAACGTTCTTTCAATAATGTTGGTGATTTTATGCACCTGTTCAATTGTGGAGTGCTTTTCCCTGAATCCAAATTGATGTGGAGGAATTAGTTGTCGGTCCTCAATTATTGGTTTAAGTCTTTTTAGTAATAATTTTTAAAGAGTTTTGACATAATTGGCAGCAATGAAATTGGCCTGTATGATTTTTTATCGTTAGGTGGTTTATCAGGTTTTACTATCATGATTATGCTATCATGAACATATTTTAACCGAAGCTTGCATTGATTATGTGTAGTAGCTTACGAAATCCTTTACCTGGTAGAGCCTTGATTATTTGGCAAGTAATCAAGTCATAATATCCTGGGGCTTTTTAACATGCATGTTGCTTTTTACTCCTTCTTTTAATTCTTTGAGAGTTACTGGGCGTATTTCAAAATCATCTAGCTTGTGGATTGGCATTATATTTTCATTGGCCGTTTGCCTTGGTAGTGGTTGGAAGGTATTCTCGAGATACTCCGCAAACAGAACAACCTTCTCTTTAGGACCTCTTGCCCAGGTTCCATCCTCTTTTTTAAGTGGAGGCACTTGCATTTTGGGTCTTTTGAGTCCCTTCGTCGCCTTCCACATAGAATAATCAGAATTTTTTTCATTGGTTAGGCTAACTAGATATCTGTTGAGTGATGCAATTTTAACTTCTTTAAGAAGAGATTTGAGACTGTTACCTAAATTGTTTTGCTCTCCGGTGTTCTAGTTATTTACCAGGTATCACGTGCCGGTCGTTTTTGTCTTACCAACTCTCTAACTTCCATTGGGTAGGATATGTTAAGCTTCTTCTTATTTTGTATAATAGGGGTAGTTGCAAAAGCAGCATAGTGAATTGCTTCATTGAGTTGTTCTAATTCATCTTCCAACTGGTGGGGATTTCTTATCGGTACCAGAAGATTGATTTTTCCTCCAATAGTTCACGAAAGGGATCCCAGTTTGTTTTTGAATTTGTTAATCTGCGTGCACTCTTCCTTTGAATTACCATTTCACTGACTGTCGTGATAACCGGGGAATGATCCGATACTAGAGAATTACTGTCTTCAATGTGAATGTAGTTCTGGGATACACCTCATGCTACATAAAAGTCTATTAGGTCAGGTATCTTCGTTTCGTCACTGGGCCAGTATGTTGGGGAACCTCACGGAAAAAAAAAGTTAGTAACACATTTCCATAAACTATCGGAGCCCACGAAAAGTGGCTTATTATCGGGAAGAATACTAAAAAATATTATGAACTGATTACTATGACGGATAGTAATGTTAGTGATATATTTATATTAAGTTTACCTTTCATATAGATAAATGTACTATAATATAGAGACCCAATTACCATTAGGCAAAATAATAGGGTCAATAAAAATAGGATTTTCAGCTATATCATTCGTATTTTTTCCAATATAGTATTGTAGTAATAGTAATATTTATAGGTGTGTGTCTTATAACCCATTACATCAATTTACTTATTTATTGTAGGGACTACTATTAATATAGCTGTAGTGGTTAAATAAAACTCATCACTTTTTTGACATTAATTATTTCTTTATTATTTAACATTAATTTTTATATATAATAGATAGCTAAAACTAATTTATCGGCAGATAAATTACTAATGAATTAAAAACCACAATCAATTTCCAATTGTAGTTTGTTGTTTTAGATCAGTAGAACTATTCAACATCCATATGTCTCTGAAGAAATTTTATCCAAACCAGATGGCGGCATCGTCTATGAGCGTCAATCTGTAGTGAAACGCATAATGGTTAGATATTATAAATTTTCAATATTTCAGTCATGTAAATTTTATACTTACAATTTACAATACTCGTACTTTCAACTAAAACAACAGACATTAGATACGAAAATAGATCCTGAATTTGGGTGTCCATTTTCATATTCTGTAAAAGAATAGACATAAAATTTGTGTATTATCCTAAATTAAAATGTTGTAACGTTGTAATATAATTTTTTAATCACATAATAATCACATTCACTTACCAATTAAAAATACACAAGTGTGCGAACTTCCAAGTTTTCACCAACAAATATAATATTCACTAAGTAAAATGAGACACCAACTAAATTTTACAAAAATACTCAACTTTAAACACAAGTCAATACCTTGCGCTATGAAGAAGACGGAGTGACTGTAAAATAAACGTGAAGTTCAGCAAAAAAAAATTAAGTGTCACACGATAAAAGGGAAACAATCCTATTTATGTACCATTGGTTGTAAGAACTAGTCCCATGCTACATAACAAAATATTTATATTATAGCACAGATTACCAAATGGTACATAATGCCATGCAAATAGAAAAGTTTGCTACGAAAATAGCAACGTTTGTGAAAATTATTGCACAAAATGCTATAATTTTTTTCCTATATCCAAATAAGAAAAAATCTGGTAATTTTTTCTTTCCGTGCACCAGAGTTAAATTCACATTTTGATGTCCGCCCTGCTTGAAGCAATTGTTTACCTTTTGACGTCGTAAGTCTAGATCCCCAATAGGTGTTTTTCGCATTAAAGTCAGTTCCAATAATAAAATCACGTCCAAGCAATTTAAATAGTTTAAGGTAGTCCTCCCTTTACAAGTTATGCCGGGGGTTTCAATATATTGCAGAGACAGTAAGCTGTCTTTGTTTAATTTGGATCCTTACAGTAGTGACTTGCATAGTTTATTCTTCGAAATTTGATTTTAAATGGGGTTTTGTATTCTGTTTTATTAGTAATGCCGAACCACCTCTTGCTCTTTCCGCTGGATGTATGGAGTGATATAAGTTATAACCCCGTATTTTAACAAACGATGATTTAACTAGATGGCTTTCAGATATTAAGAAAATGTCGGTTTTTTCTGAATTTAAAAATATTTCTATTTCTGGAATTAGTTAGTAATAAACGTTAACGTTAGTTTTAAATTATAAAAATGTATTTACGAAATTGTAATTATAAAAAATTGGGTGCATGGAAGAGGGAGCAAATTATTTATTCTAGTAAACTAAGAACGTCGTAGTATATCAATAGCATAACTGAGCACGATTGCTAAAACTGCATTAATTTAAGACTTGTAACAAAAGTGGTACAAACCTCATAATTTTCTTAGCGTATTATTATTTTTTACTTATTCAATACTACAACAGAATAAGAAATAACCTATTGGTTACTCCTTTTACAATAATGCCTTATTCTAATTTATTCTGCCCAGCTCCACTGGTGTCTGCTTTTGGAGTCTTCTCACTCCATTGTGGTATCCAAAACACAACGTATGTCTACATTTTGTATGTCTGCTCATGGAGCACTTACAATCTCACTCAGCACTTTATTATTGTAACATTTGTTCATGGGTCTTGCTGGTACAACACCAATGTTGTATACTATAGATTCATATTGGTTTTACCATTTGCCTGTACGGAAGGAATATTTTGTGTATTGAGAGCATCTAATTATAAAGAGCACCCTAATTTCATAGAGTACAATAAGAGACTATCAATATTTTACAATTCGTTTTATTTAGCAAATTCATAAATAATTTACATGGTTACAACATGTTTCAAACATTCTCATTTCGACCAATAACCAGATAAGACGTATGATTTTTTTGTGGAAAAGTGTAAAAATTATTTGAAGTTTCTACCTTAATGAAGAGATTTATGACATAAGCCCTTTCTTAACCACTTTAACTTTCTTTAAAGATTACGATGCAACATTGTCAACTCACATTTCAACTTAAGTTGTAAGAGTCTGAAAATCGTTTCCAGCTATACGTTAACATGAGAAATAAGTTGACTACTGAACGAGTTCCGAAACAAAAATGTGAAAGTGTTAATTTTTACAATCGCATACATAACATAACGGATATCTTATTATCCGACAACGAAAGAATATGGTATTCTTAGAAAAAGCATTAAGACATAACCTCAAACCAAAGCAAAACAAGAAGTAATTTATGAAACTTCCATTGGACGTAGGAAATGCTATCTTGAGAACAAATTCGTGTCACCAAAAAGAGATTAGAATTATTTTTATTAACGAAACGCATTATAAGGATAGAGTACACAAGTAGCAAGTAAACACAAATCTGGATAAACGCATATGCAATATTCTGCAGAAAATACTGTCAGATCGTAGCGTCATCGTATTAAAGTGGACGGAGGAAATAATACGACTGACATCATAAACGAATCGGAATACATTAGCAAAATTAATTAACTACCGTCAAGTAATAAGGTTTCAAACCTTCAAAATGAAAATAAAATCAATATAATAATTAACAAATATAGTCTAGTCTGTTCAACATCAGTATTTGGTGGCCAATATGCCGCCAAGACGACAAAACCTATAGCACCCATCATCTCTGGTAACTTGAAACCCGAAAGCAACAAACATTTGAAAAATAAAATTCGTGAATAAAATAGGAAATATCAACATCCCAAGCGGCGCGAAGCTGGCCCCTTTTGTCAAAGTCAACAAATTGACAACTTTTGACAAACAACAAAGCTGTTTGCAAAAATAAATGACTCTGTGACATTATTAAGCATGATCACTGATCACTATACACAAAATTATTTTCAACACAATGGCCAGCTCAACACAGAATGACGGATTACTAATATGTAACCCGGTATTAGGGACTTTTGCCAACATATACATACATGCGTAATTTTGAGTATCGGCACATACACAATACTTCAAACAAACACGTGAGTAATATCATCTACTGGCACGTACATTGGCGATATCTTCGTTCTATTCAAGGGATCTACTGTCCAGCTCGATTTCACGCACCAATACCTAAACAATATTCCCCCCAATAAAACGACCACCATTTCAAAATACACGGGAAGTAGCACCCCATAACCACACAAACAGGTAAAATAATGTTCTCGATAATGCACCGGATTGATTACACATCAGAACTTAACACTATTGTACAAATTGCCATCAGTAATGGATTCGAGGAAAAAATGATTTACAAAATAAACAAGAAGTGTAGTAACAAAATCTACTAACTAGCCTAACAAGTTTGCAGGCCATAACGATAATAAATATTTAACAATTGTTTATCAGGACAAAACATGAAACATTTTAGGTAAGCTAATTACCAATTTTGGATATAAAATAACGCACAAATCGAATCAAAAATAACGGGTTATCCAATTCGAGGTTGATAAAGTAGAAATCTGTATACCGACATCTGTCAAAGATAAACGTCAAGTACGCTGTCATTTATTTAGTTGACATTCTGCCATTTAAGAATATGGAGCATTTAACAATCGTCCAACGCGTTAAAATTATTAAATCTTATTATAAAAATAGTGATTCTGCCGTATCCACATTTCGCGCTTTACGAGCAGATTATGGTCGTCATAATCGTCTTACAAAGCAAACCATATTGAATACAGTGAATAAATTTGAACAAACTGGATCTGTTACTGATATTGTAAGGTCTGTGCATCATCGAAACATTCGCAATGCTGAAAATATCGCTTCTGTAGCTGAAAGTGTGGAAGCAGATCCAAATTTGTCAATTCCTCGTCGAGCTCAACATTTAGGCCTATCTTATGGCTCATTATGGCGCATTTTGCATCTGGATTTGCATCTTCATCCGTATAAAGTCCATTTGACACAAGAGCTAAAGCCTGCTGACCATGGACAACGAAGAACATACGCAAATTGGGTGTTGGAAAAACAGGCCGTCGATGCTGATTTTTCGAACAAAATTTTCTTCAGTGATGAAGCTCATTTTTCGCTTGGTGGATACGTTAATAAGCAAAACTGTAGAATTTGGGCTCAGAAAATCCACAATTGATTGTAGAGAAGCCATTACACCCGGAAAAAGTCACTGTTTGGTGCGCATTGTGGTCTGGTGGTGTGATTGGGCCGTATTTTTTTGAGAACAACCATGGACGAACCGTTACCGTCAATTCTGAGCGCTGTGGCCGCATGTTAACCGATTATTTTTTTACGAAAATCGAAGATTATGATCATGACGATATGTGGTTCCAGCAGGATGGAGCAACCAGTCACGTAACACGAGCTAATCGAGATCTTTTGCAAGAGAAATTTCCTGGACGTTTGATTTCGCGATTGGCTGATGTCAATTGGCCTCCAAGATCCTGTGATTTAACGCCTTTGGATTTCTTTTTGTGGGGCTACGCGAAAGATCGTGTTTACGCAAACAATCCTCAAACTCTTGACGAATTGAAAACTAATATTCGTAAGGTAATGGCCGAGATACCGCCCGAAATGTGCCGAAAAGTCATTGAAAATTACCGCAAAAGAATCAAGGCCTATAAGAAGTCCCGTGGAGGACATTTGAATGATATCTTGTTTAACTAAAAATGGCAAGGATCAATCTGTAAAATGAAATAAAAATTACAATACATTCCGAATATTTTGTGTGTTTTTTTTAAGTTTACTTTATCAAGCTTGAATTGGATAACCTTGTACATATATAAAACACTAAAAACAATAAATCGTAATGAGTTAGACTAAAGTAATTTTAATTTGATACGTCATGATTGTCAAACATTAATCGAACTCTTGAGCTAAGATTTACAGAACATATACAAGAAATAAACACCACACGACGTAACATGTTAAATCTAAATCGAATTTCACTCCACATTTAGTAAACGAACAAGATTCATACACAAACGTCGACGGCAATTTATAAATTCTACATAAGATTACGAAATGTAACACACTGGGTCGGCTCGAGAAATATGAAATCTCGAACATCCACAAACCGAGATTGTGAAATAATTAACGATATAATGAGAAGTTGAGATAAATAAACGCTGCAGTATTTTAGTGAATTTGATAATGAACGAATGTTCGCAACTCGTCATGTGGCTAGTCAAATAATAAAAACAAATAAAGTTTTAATGTCATAATTAAGAAAGTTAAAACAAATTTTAAAAATTGTATTTGTTATTTTATTCAGATTTTTTTTATTATAACACAAAAATTAAATTAAAATATTTAAAGGTCAATTTTTAATTCACAATTGTTTATTGATTATTCACTTAAACTTAAAAACCAACCAATACAAATAAAAATAAAATCAAGTTAATTCTCTATGCTTCATCCAGCGTTTACGAATCAAGCTAAAATGAAAGGATACTTAAATATAACAACAAAATGAAATTGAAGTCAATCTTTCTGATACGGGTGTTCACCTCTCCTTTCTCCATCCCGCAGTGCATTAAGGCTGTGGATAAACGTATTTATTGTGTTTTTTTATTCGCCTTTTATTAATAAAGCAACTTATGTCAGTTCAGTTTTTAACGATTATGATAATTATTACACTATTAAGTGAAAATAGGTAACACTCTTAAACGATCTTAACAATACCGCTCGGAACGTGTCTCTTTTTAAACCGAACAAATAAACATTGTTTGTTATGTTGAATGAGAAGGAAACCGGAAATGTGTTATTTGACCGAGATTTATGGAATATTTTAGACTCGGATTAAACTGTAAAGACGCGTTTTGATCATAATGGAATTGGTACATTAGAAACCTTATCATTAATCAATCAGTTAAAATGTATACAAAAATATGAAAAACTCGTGTTCTAATTTCATGAGGTTTAGTTAAAATGTTGTAGTTTAGCAGAATATTTTCACCAACTTAATAAATATAATGATCACTTAGGAATTAACTAGTTCTCTAGCAGTTGGTCGTAATCAGTATTGCATAAGCAAATTAGGAAAATCCCATCTGGAACACTTGCTTTATACGGTGGAAAAGAGAACAAACTAGGTCTCAATCGGCAATTTAACAAAAGCGTTCGGTTGCTCAGGAGCAAATAAATCTGAGTTATGTTGCAACCGCCAAAGTGGAAAGTAGGAACTTTACAATTTCCTTTTAAATAAGGGCGGTCAAAAATCATTTTACTTTCTTTTACTTAGCAATCATGAAAATTTTAGGCCTCCGTGCGACTGTGAGTCTGTTTTTTTCTTATGGGCGGAGGAGGAACCTTTGATATACCAAACACGTGCGAACGTCGGTTCTTACCGACCACATCCTCAATCCCGGTAAATTATTTCGTTCGACTAGTGGAACTACCGTTAAGTATTATTTCTTCTTTCAACAATACTTTCACGGGTAACTAGGTTTTTAACGAATACGATCGGATAAAATGTGTTCGTTGCTAAGCATAGTCAACAAATTTTGTGCCAAATGCAAATTTATTTCGATGTAATTCACAGGTAACTAAATATATTCACATAGTTACATTTTAAAGTGTTGTATTCTCAGTATAATATATGGACAATTATGCAGTTCAACGTATTTGATTTGTTCAAATTTACAAGCGTCGACGAAAGTTACAAGATGAATTCAATTAACAACCGAACATCGATAATAATCAATTTTCAGCGCCAGGCTTCGTAATGCTGGAATTGAAGCCGTCACACGCACCCCACGCAGTGAACATTACCAAAATTTTAACTAAATTAAACTCTAAATATTTTACGTGTGCTGTAAAATACACTTGTTTATTACGTAACATCCATATTTTGTGAAAATTATTAATAAAAGTTTTACGTGTCCACCCCAATCCACATTCAATGCCAATTACTTTCCACAGTGCATCACACATCCTTCGGTATCATTTCAGTCTGACCAACCCAGTTGACCAAGGCATACATTACTTGCGTCTCAAAGCAAATATAGACGAGCTTCGGATCACAATTTCCTCCCGCTGCACAAACATACAAATGTCATTCTCAACCCTACCTGAGACTACCTTTCTAGCTGCTAAAGTTCTAAATATGCTACAATCAACCGAAAATAATATTCCTTTAAACAAAATAATTTTTTGATGAACAGAAACGTTACGTTTAATCATCATAAAATTGAATCGAATTCTTGGTTTCCGAATAATTGAAAAGCTGTTTCAATTGGTGGAAGAAAAATAGTTTAATTACCAGTTGCAAGCCAATTTAAGATAGTGAAACTCTATTTTTCATTAACCCAACCGTGGGGTTTAATAATCTGTTGACTCGGTTTTGTTTATACTAAAGGTATATTCTATATATAGATTTTAATTTTTTTGGGATTAAAAAATATTACACCTTTTGGTTATTGATAGGTCGCTTTTGTCAATTTGTTTGGCAACAAACAACTCACCCGGAATGAAATATTTTTACTCAGTATTAAACTAAATTCACTATTTGTAAAGATGTATAACAATTTAAAAATTTTGAGGTCGTTAAACCGAAACCTTCTCAGAATATTTTTCTTTTTTTTTTATAAATTTAAATTATTACAACTGAATAGAATTCTTCTAGTAATTTGTCTTTCTTAATTTAGTCACTTGTGAATGAGAAGAGGCCTATTGCCCAGTTCCATTTATAGGTTATTTACTGAAGTAGTATTTGCACTGATGTCCTTAATCCATTAAATTAAATACCATGAAGCTTCATTTACGTGTACCACGGAGCGTTAACTATACCACGTAGCACTTTGTTCTGAAAAGTTTGTATTATTTTGGTGTTGGTTTTCTTTGTACAGCCCCAGAGCTGAATTCCGTCCATAAACGAAGTCCATACAGGCTTTAACATCTGTTGATACTCGTATAATAGCAGTTTATTTTCGGTTGACAATCCCAAGTTTTTCCCGAGCAACCAATACATTTTTCGATATTTGATATTGAGTTCATCTTTTTTCATTTTAACGTGCCCTTTCCATCTTAGCCTAGTATATAAGGTCATCCACAGATATTTAGCCTTATTTGTATACGAAATCTGCTGTCAGCTTTATCTTTCGCACTTCTAGCCGGTTTCCCACCATTTGTTTTGATTGGGGGGATCTGCGTTTTTGGTTGTTTTAACCCCGTTTATTGCTTTCCAGCTGGAGTGGTCGGGATGTTTAGTTGAAACTAGAGGACAAAGTTATTTTCCAATTGTTTCATTTTTCACTACTTTTATGAGTGCCTTAAGATTCATGCACAAGTTATTTAAGGTAGTTTTATCTTGCGGCGCATGTGTAGTCTGCCATTTCTTTCGGGCTTTTTGTTTTTCCTGCACTAGTTCTCTTACTTATATTGGATAAATAACGGAGTTTTTTTTTGGATGATAATGTGCATTCCCACACCGCCCATTATATGACATCAAAGACCCTGTCTAGTTCCTCTTCTATTTCATTTTCACTTTTGATTGGCACTTGAAGTTCTATTTTTTCCTCTACTAGCTGCTTAAACAATTCCCAATAAGGTCTGGGATTTTGTTAAGATTAGGTGACTAGTACGTTGCTTTCCCTCCTGAGTAAAATTCACAGTTTGAGTATTGGCCAGCTGCAAGTAATGCTTTGCCTTTTGGAGAGGTTAATCTGGAACCCCAGAAGGTACTTTTTGCATTAAAGTCACCTCCGATAATGAAGTTACTTCCTAATTTCTGGAACAAGTTAATGTAGTCTTCTTTCTTTAGTAAATACCGTTGGGGACATTATTTTGCAGATATATTAGAGGTGTTGTGATAACCAAATTTAACCGACATGGTGGTTACTTGCATGGATTCTTTTTCTATTTTTAATTCTACATGATGATTAATATTATCCATATTAAGTATGGCTGACCCTCCTCTTGCCCGTTCTGCTGGTTGTGAATTATGGTTATATAATTGATTGGATTGCCACACAGAAGCTGCTGCTAAAATGTGTTTCTGATATTAAGCATATAACAATTTTCTCAGTATTTATAGTATTTATTTATTTAACATAGTTCTAATTCTGCTAGGTGTTGTGTTAATCCGCCTGCATTTTATATAGCTATCATTAATGATTAGTTTGATGTCTGATTTCTGCTGCGGAATTATGAATTGAACTATGTATTGCCGACATTATTTATTTTTAGCTATTTTGAAACTTGGTATTTCCAGGAGATTGAGTCGATCCAGAATTAAATTATTTAGTATATTCTATTCTTCAAGGCTATTTAAAATTGCCTGGACAGTGTTTTTGAAATTTACGGTACCGTTGGTGTTTAAACATAGTAAACATGCACCAATGATAGGTTAAAACATCGTAGCCGTTAACATATTTTATGAATAAGGAAATAATAGATCTTATTTCTATAACACCAAAACCACGACAATTGTAAACACAATTTTGTGGGAATTATCATAAGTGCTGAACAAGCGCATTACTGTACAATTTTGTGTGAATTAACATAAGTGCAGAGCAAGCGCATTTAATTTTATAATTTGTTAGTGTAAACAACCATGTAATTTTGTATATAAACCTAATAATTGAAATACATAGGTTAGATTTTTACAACCAGTCAAAGTCTCTAGATTAAAGATTAGTGATCAAGCTCTGACCTACGGGAAGATCATTAATTACCAAAATAAGGTTTAATACACACATCTACTTGAACCGTATTCAACCCACATCTAAGTTGAATATTCAGAGCGCAAATTCGGCAGTACATCTATAGGCCGGAAACAAACATTGGTCCTTCGAGAGAACTAAAACAAACCAGCGATCACAGTTCTAAACTTTAGAAGTTAGTTATTACCGGAAATAAGTGTGCAATAATTTAAATTCTAAGTTAAAAGAAAAGCGGTTACAATGCAGTTCGAAGAGTTAGTGGTAAAACAAGGTGACATTTATACACAAATGTGTAAATTAAAAGAAAGATAGTAACGATCGCAAACCTACACTAGCGTATTTTGAAAAGCGACAAAACACCTTAAGCCAGCTGTCCAACGACTTCAAGAAGAACGACCAGGCGATGGTTGAACATTTCAATTCAACAAAGGATCATGGATATTGGAATACTACTAGAAAAATCGCCAAGGATAGCTACAGCGAATTGTTTAATTATTTAAACGACATCATTGAAAACTGGGAGCAAACAGCTGATGATACATCGTCAAAAATTGGGAAGCATGAAGATCAACAACCAAAAGCTGAGAAACCAGGTTTTGAATCGAAAGGCGCAAACATGAAAATGGAAATCCAATTGATCAAAGGGGCAGCACTAATGATGACGATTCAGGTCATCCAAAAAAACTGGGGCAGTGAGGTTATCGCGAAATCATACCTAAGGCAAAAGTTAAACAATTTCAAATCCAAATGGACAAGTTTATCGGCAGCACATCCAAAAGCCGTATACGCAAGAACAGATAACGCCCAATACATTGAAAGCTACAATGATTGGAAAGTGAACTACGACAACATAATAGCAAAGCTGGAGGATAAATTGGAAGACTTGGAACAAGAAAAGGTAGCACCTGTTCAATTAACATCAAAAATCAAGCTGCCACAAATAGATATTCCAATGTTTAATGGAAATTATCTTAACTGGATAACATTCAGAGACATATTCACACAGATTGTACATTCTAACAAGGATTTACCAAACGTAACGAAAATGCACTACCTAAAAAGCCACGTAACAGATCTGGCGGCCAGTTTATTGAACTGATTTCAAGTAACTGATGAAAACTACATGACCGCGTGGAATACTGTCCAACAACGACACAAGAACAAAAGATTACTAGTTTCAACGCACATCAAAAAATTGTTGAACATCCCGACAAGTCACACCGAGTCAGCTGCACCTCTAAGGAAAATAGTGGACACAGCCAAGGAAATTCTACAATCAATCGCCAATTTAGGCGTCGACGTCAAAGACTGGGACCCATTAGTATTGGAATTATTACTACCAAAACTAGATGCCGAAACTCACAAACTCTTCGAGCAGAAGTTAGAAGATCCAAAAGAAATACCAACAATCCAGTATTTCTTCAGTTTTTTAGAAACGCGGTTCCAGTCGTTGGAGATGATTGGAAACAAACCTAAACAAGAGGGCGTTTCGTTTAATACCTACAAAGCAAAATATGCCGCAAGAAACACAACATACACTTACAACAACTCGGTTAAAAACTTCTGTAGATATTGCAAGGGTGAACATCTGATAAACAATTGCATCAATTTTAAGAACCTTTTCTCCGAAATGGCGAAACGAATTTGTAACAAAGGCAGACTTATGTAAAAAATGCTTACTACATTTGGCCCACATAAGATGTGAAACAAATTCACAATGTAATATATGTAAGGGCACCCATAATACACTGTTACATCAGCACACATCTGTAACAAGTGTGGCACAGCAACAGCAAGAAGAAGCAGGTTTCGGATTACTGGCAACAGCAATTGTAAAAATTAAACTCGTTAATGGGAGAGAGGAACATGCCAGAATTTTTATCGATAGCGGATCTCAAGCATCATACATCAGTGAAACCAGTGCACAGAGATTAAAACTTCGTAAACAAAGGACAAATTTGGTAATATCGGGAATCGGAGAAGGAAAAATTACATCAACTAGTAAAACTACTTTTACCATCAAACCACGGTTTGAGTTGGATTTCGAATTAGAAATCAATTTCTTCTGCCTACGTTTTATCAAAGTTAACAAGAAGATTACCAAACAACGAATTACATACGGGAAA